>MU769277.1:5405-70908 GCA_026770625.1 Nicotiana glauca
CCCCCCCCCCCCAGGGTGGCGAGTAGGCACACCGATGCTAGATCATCTCTCTAACCGAGTGCATCAGCAACATGATTGGTCTTTCCACTGCGGTACTCCGGGTTGAAGTGGAATTCAGCTAGGAGTTCCTGCCACCTAGCATGTCGACCATTCAACTTCGGCTGGGTCATGAAATGGCTGACAGCTGTATTGTCTATCTTGACCACGAATAGGGTTCCCAGTAGATAATGCCTCCAAAGGCGTAAGCAGTGGACGACAGCCAATAATTCTTTCTCCTGGGCGGCATAGCACCGCTCCGCATCCTTCAGCTTCCGACTCTCGTACGCTACAGGGTGCCCTTCTTATAGCAAGACTCCACCAAGGGCATAGTTAGATGCACCTGTTTGTACCTTGAACGACTTGGCCAAATCAGGGAGGGACAAGACGGGACTACTAGACATAGCCGCTTTTGATGTGTTGAAGGCCTCCGCTCTCCTTGGTCCCCAATCCCAAGGTGTGACCTTCTTGAGGAGTTCTATCAATGGAACTGCGAGAAGGGAGTTTCTTCACAAATCACCGATAGAAGTTGCATAGGCCAAAGAATGCTCTCAAGGCGTGGACATACTTTGGCGGCAGCCAATCTGTGATGGCTTGAATCTTCTGTTAGTCCATCTTGATGCGTCCTTCCTTGATGACATGTCCGAGGAATTCAATTTGCTTCTGAGCAAGGGAGCATTTGGATAGCTTCGCATATAGTTCATGCTCCCGCTAACGAGCTAGGACCTTCCGCAAATGCACTAGGTGTTCTTCCAATATTTGGCTATATACCACAATGTCATCCAAGTATACCACCACGAATTCATCAATATACTCTCGAAAGACTTGGTTCATCAAGGTGAAAAATCTATCTGGAGAATTAGTCAAGCCGAACGGCAAGACCAGGAAGTCGTACGACCCATATCTTGTTACACAGGCCGTCTTGTGTTCATCACCCTCTGCGATCCGAACTTGCTAGTAACCTGTCTTGAGGTCTATCTTGGTGAACACCGTCGCACCACCCTGTCTATCGAACAAGTCTGCCGTTAAAGGAATAGGGTACTTGTTCTTCACGGTGATTTTATTTAGAGCTCGATAATCCACACAGAATCGCAGGCTGCCATCATATTTCTTTTGGAATAGAACATAGGGCCCATATGGGGACTTGGAGGGTACAATGATCCCTGTATCTAGCATTTCCGTCAATTGTCTCCGAAGCTCGGTGAGTTCGGGTTGTGTCATTCTGTAAGCCGCCCTGGCAAGTAGATTCAAGCCCGGCGGCACCAACTCAATTTCATGGTCCAGAGTGCGCCTAGGCGGGAGCCGCTTTGGCATGTATTGTGGCATGACATCTTCAAACTGCAGTAGTAACTCCTTCACGGGTTCGGGAATGGGACCCGGGGAGCGTTCTATATCTTCAATGCAGAGGGTTGCCAGGAACGTAGGTTCATTCCTTTTGACCCCCTTCTTCAACTGCAAGGCCGAGATGTTCTCAACGGCCATCTTCATGGGCAGGCACGGGATAATGCAGGGCTTGGCCCTATTGGTTCCCATCATCAGTAGCATATCTGCAAATGGTATAGGCTTGGTGTTAGTTTGCCTTAGGAATTCTAGCCCAACAATCAGTTCAAAGTCATCTATGATCACCACTCATAGGTTGAATTTTCCTTTGAAGGGCCAAGCTTCACTAGTACTTCTTTAGCTATTCCATCCACTGGCTGGGGAGGTAAGTTTATAGCCTTGACACTACCTTTACGTTTCCCTACAACTAGTCCAAGGCGCTCCACCTGAGTCGAGGCTAAGTAGTTGTGGGTAGCACCCATGTCTATCATAGCCCGAATGGGCTTGCCGTTCACCTTCATCTCAACGAACATTAAGGTCCTCTCTTGTTTAAGAGAAGTCTATTCACTCGCCTTCTTTTTCCCTTTCTTGGTGACTGGACATGGGTCCTTCTTCTTACGGATACCAGCACTGGTCTCCGCTAATGCCTTAGAAATGGAACCAACAATTGCATTGAAGGCACCTGCTGGTTCAGTCTGCTCTGCATCGTCGGAGTCGTCACCAGTCCCATCATCAATAGCCTGATGGGCGTTCATCTGTGCATGTGGGCACTCATTGTTCCAATGTGGTCCGCCGCAATGACGGCATCCTGAAGGAGGCTTTCTCCCCCGGTCATTGTTGTTTGACGCAGCACTGTTGCTACCTGAGGAAGGAGCTCTAGATTTGTTTGAATTCCAATCTCCCCCACTTTTGCTAGGCTGGCCCCCTTTGAATAGCGGCTGAGGCATGTCCTTCCGATCTTCCATTTGATAGTCCCCAAGGCATTCAGCTGCTTGGATCGCCTTTGGAAGGGTATCTACCCTCTATCTTTGTAGCTCCACACGGGCATAAGGTTTCAATCCTTCCAGGAAGGTGAAGAGCTTGTCTTTGTCCCCCATGTCGCGTATGCTTAGTATGAGCGCGGAGAATTCCCATACTGATTTTGTGTGGCGGAGCTCCCGTAGTTTTCTCCTTGCATTGTATTCAACATTTTCGGGGAAAAACTATAGGCGTATGGCTGCCTTCAGTTCTGCCGATGTCTCGAGAGCATCTTCACCGGCCTTGATGCCTTCGTACTTCACCTGCCACCAGAGTTTATATACACGGCAGCAGTTGCTACCTTCTTAGCTTCTTCCAGGCCCCCAACAGCATCGAATTATTGTTCGACATCAAAGATGAAGTTCTCCACTTCCTTGGCATTCCTAGCTCCATTGTATGGCTTTGGCTCGGGAATTTTAAGTTTCTGTGTAGCGGAAGCGGGGTTCACAGCGCCCCCGATTTGGTTTCCACCTCCTCGGAGTAGGCCATGTAAAGCAGCGTTGACAACATTGAGTTGGTCTGTCAATTTGTCAATAGTTTGTTGCATGGCAGTCACCCTGTCTGCCTCTTGTGCCATGTAGGCTAAATCCTCGGTGCGCTCTTGTTGGAGCCCCTCGAATTTCCCAAAAATTTCGGTTGCCTCTGTGGCTGTCGTCTATCGGTCTCCCTCGGAGTCGCGACTTATATTTTCAATGTCAACTTCGGCTTGGAGCACCCTGTGGTCCAGGTCGTCCAACCTTTGCACTAGGCTGGATCTTAGTTCAGGCACCGTATCCACAATAGGCCGTAATACCTCAACCGTCCCTTCGAGAGCCGCAATGCGGTACCCATGATTCATCATCGTCAGAAATTGTGGTAATTTCAATACGTTCCCTCGTCCGATGTCGAGCCCAGGCTCTGATACCAACTGTTACGCGGCGCCTTCCTGAGATTCCTTGGAAGGACGACGTAAGGCTAAGCAATTGATGTCAGTGCAGTTGTTGTCCGCCAACTTAGGTCCCCTCCGTAAGCAGACGAGATTGTCAGTGCCTTACGGAAAAATCAATGTCAAGAGCAATTGAGAGAACAGAAATGAGAATTGAGAATGAAAGAAAGTTTGATTGCATTAATGAAAACTATTACAAAAAAGCAACGCGGTATCGAGGAAAAGACACCAGTACAGAGAATTGCTTGATTGCTAGAAAGTTTTGATTGTTTGATCCCCACTAAGAATGCTTAAAAAAATAATCCAGAACTACAAGACTAGACTTGAATACGCTAGAGAAACATAATGAAAGTACATGAAATAAAACTACTCTATTTACAATGAAAATGACTTAGTTTTTTATAAGGTAGCAACAGGTCCGTTGTCAGCAGCATTGTCTTTGGCATCACGGTCTGCGCGCGCAGTGCTGTTGGAATCTGCCTGCGGCTTGGCATTGGCGAGGGATATCGGTGGGCGACAGAGACACCTGCGCGCTTGTCACTTAGCGCGGCCAAAACCACGGGGCTAGGCATTGGGAGGCTTGCTAGGACGCCACACGCCACGGCAATTGGGAAGCTTGCTAGGACGCCACACGCCGCGGCGCTAGGCATTGGGAGGCTTGCTAGTACGCCACACGCCGCGCCCCAAGGGTCATGGGACATGGCTGAAAAGCAACCCATGACATTAATCATGTTTGATATTTGACGGTTCATAAAACATATTAACCAGAAATATTTTATTAAAACTGCTTGTCAATGCCACTAAAAGAGCGCCTTAAATGTTAGATTTCAGATGAGTCACTCTATCTTTAACAAGAACGTAGATTTCTCTGGCCCCTTGCTATTACCAAGAAAAACATTCATATGCATTAAGCACTAAACATTCATATGCGTTAAGCACTAAATATCAGGTGTTTTCGACATACGACTACTACCATAGCATATATTACACAACCAGTTCAAGTAATAACTCAAAAAGAGTTTGTCGAACCACTGTACTTGACAAAAAGTAACCAAATGTTGCATCCCACAAAATTATTCAGAACCCAAACTATCCAATATCCATCACCGGGTAGGACAAACAGTAAATCTCTCCTACTGCTCTCCAGCAATAAGATCCATGACAACACGCTTGATGCTTCCGTTGTTCTTCTTAAGCAGCTTCTTGTTCATTTCTTTGTCGGAGAAACCCTGCATTCACAAAATACCCATAGTCAACCTGGAATAATTCTTGCACAAGCAAAATAAGAGTGAAAGAGAAGTCGAAATTTCCAGTTTTTCTTTGACCGCTAAAATTAACCTACCATCTCCTCCAGCTCTTCGAGGATAGGATCCCACTCAGCAACACCACAGAGATCATCAACAGACTGCTCCAAGTCATACTCATTCTTCCTCAAGATTTCCTTGTTCAAGTCCACCTGCTTGAAGCCCATTTCCTCCAGCTCACGGAGGAGGGACACCTCAATTTCATTATTCCCTCTGACACCCTGGGGGGGTGCCTGCGTATCTACAGCAGCGGGTGGTACCACACAAGTAACTGCTGGTGCTTCCTCGGACAAATCAATAATTGGATATGAAATTGATGAACTGGGAGCAGAAGAACTTGACTTGTCACCAAACCCAACCAACAAGCTATCATTAGTAGGAAATATGGCCTCCTGCTCCTTGTTTTGGTTTACATCAGCCACTGAATCAACTAACTCTATCGTTGTGCTAGAGCTCTTAGGCTCAGGAAGGACATTCCTTGGTTCTAGATTCACATTGATAATGTCAGATCCAGATGCGTCATCGCCGGCAGGAGGTAAATTCAAGTTCAGCCCCTGAAAGGCTTCGTGGACCAGCTCCTTTTTTGGAAGGTTTGATGAAGCATCGACCTGCATGCACAAAGAGGGAACATTCTTCACGTCAAAATTAGTAAAACATCATATCATCAAGAACACTGAGGCAAGCAAACCGTTCTGACCTGGATAAGCACCCATACACGCTGGCCAAATTTCTGCCCCGAGGACGAAGCCATCCTCCAGTAGGATATGTACCTACCAGGATGCTCAGGAGCAGTAAAATCAACTGCCACATCAAGCTCCTTGTCAACAGCCAAGCCAGCTGTAGTTATCTGCAATGCATATGACATCATGTCATGAAAACTCTCCAGATACTTAATTCAATAACTGTCACCAAGCAGGAATTACAAGCACAAGAAACTGATTTTTCTTAGAACTTCTCACCTCTAATTCAACAGAGAATCTATCACTTAACCTATCTCCCCCAATCCAAACAAGTTGAGTTCCTTGTGGCCAGACAAGGTTACCATTATTCCTCATTCTCCAGATCTTTGTAAATCGAGTAAAGGGGGCCATGATGGTTCCATCCAGGATATTGACATCCTGTATGAAGCGGCTGTCCAACTTTGGCCGACCTGGTTTCACCCCATAGCCTCGAGAGACTTGTGGAACAGTTGGGATACGAAACCTCGCAGCATGCTATATATGACCACCCGAAAAAAGGAGTTAATAGAGGTGAAATAGAGAGAGAACACTATGAGAAGTTTGAAAAACAACTCCTTGTACCAGATCATGTAAACCCTTGAAAGACAAGGGATGCCGATAAGTTAAAGGACGATCCATTCTGATGTAATCAGCATCATTTCCCATTTTAGCAAAGCATATGCTGCAGAGATCATAGTTCTCCTGTCTGCATCAACACAAGATATTGGCTGTATCAGTTAATGTCAGCTTAGTTAAAAACTACAAATAAAAACAATTACAGGGTCCTTACACTTTAGATACGAATCTAGGGCCAGTTATCGGATGAACACCACAACCATCACAACGAACACCTCTGTGGAAAATAGTCCCAGTCCCATCACTGTGATTATGACTCCTTTTAAGTGGGACCTCAAGAGGAGGTGGGACAGGGACATTTGGCACCCCCGAAAATGGACACTCATTTGCAGGAACCTGAACTAGACGTGAAGCGTTCTTTGGCACCTGGGGAAATGGACACTCATTCGCATGGACCGGAACTAGGCGTAAAGTAGGCATCTTGATAGAACTGCCACTGGAATCTGCATTACGGGAATCCCAGGTGCACTGTTTCAATTTGCCAAGACTTGAAGAGCCACCCACATCAACAGGCTTAGCTACAGAATGATTCTTGCTGGGCTTCTCCCCAGAAGGCTTTTCTGGTGGAACAGGTGAGGCACTACTATATGAGAAGGCAAGAGGCTTTTCACCAGGAAAAGCACCAAATTTCTTATCCTTCTCCTCCCCACTATCCAGCAATGTGGGAGCTTTAGGACCTTTGGATGACGATGGCGCAGTTTCAGTTCGACCAGCTTCCAAAGCTTTCGATTTAGATCTTAGCTTGACCCAGGCATCTAACGCATCATCCACATATTTGAATTCTGATTCTATAGCTTTAGCTTTTTTCCCTGCATCATTCAGTGCTGTGTGGGGCTCGTTCTTGTTTATGGATGGTACCCCACTTTTACCATTTGAATTACCTCCATCAGCAACCATAGTATTTTCATTAGATGCTCCACTAGGGAAGTTTGTTTCTTTGACAGGCTGAGACCCTGAAGGCTGATTCTGGTAGTAGGATAGCCCCATCTTAGAGATACTATCAACAAGCTCAGCAAGGATTGGAGCAGAGGATGAGGCCCTTGAAGTCAGGTCAGAATAGAGCTTCATTACAGTTTCACGCAGAGGTTCTGGCACGGACTTGAGAACATCAGAAACACTGGAATTCAAGT
Source organism: Nicotiana glauca (assembly GCA_026770625.1). NCBI lineage: Eukaryota > Viridiplantae > Streptophyta > Magnoliopsida > Solanales > Solanaceae > Nicotiana > Nicotiana glauca. The sequence goes on from MU769277.1 coordinate 12,493, forward strand.
TAGGAAAAGGAGGCTGAACCCGAGGTGATCGTAAGGGAGTAGAACTTTCACTAGATCTAGATGAAGGCCTGCTACTTCTTTCGGCAGCATTTAACCTCACAGATATGCGCAAGGGATTCAGGTCCTGCCTCATAACGTCCTGCAGATCCTCATCATCAACAAGTGTAACTACATCGCCATCCTCATCAACATATGTAAGTATGAGTTCAGCATCACGGGCAATGTTGAAAAGTTGAAAGATCTTGTCACTTAATCCATCCATGTTAAGATCAAGTTTCTCATTGATGACACGAGCATTGAATCGCCTGAGTGTCTCTTCATACTTGACCTACAAATCATAAAGATGTTAAAGTAGGCCACACAAAAGAGTGGTGACGCCAGAACCCAAAACAGCAGCTCGGCCATTCCTCAGCAATATTGTTCCACAAGTTAAAAACATATACCACGATGTTCCTTATGTTTTCATGAAGAACAAATATGATATATACAAATGTACGCACTCTACCAAGTAGAAGGCACAAAAAGGCCAGAGATGTAGGGAAAAGTAAACCACAACAAGAGCACTCCTTCATGAAATTGAAAGCTCAACTAACCGTAAAACTTAAAATTACCGATTTGGGAAGACAGAGATGTCCCAAAATGCTAGCTCAACTTAACAATAACAGCCGTATGAAACCCCAAATATTTTGCATAGGTTGTTCTGAATGAGCAGACGGGTAAGCACAAAAATTATGACGAGAACAGTATATCAATACAAAAAATACTTGCAGAAGTGGTAAAATATAGACTAATCACTGCTGTTCACAAAAAAAAAAGTCGCAAATCAGTCGATTCGCAGAAGAAATAACTTAAATTCAGCCGTTAAACAAAGATGACATCAAAGCCGAAATTAATAACGTATATATACAAAAAAAAAAAAAAGAGATACAAGTTCTTATCAACACAAACAGAAAGACAATATGAAAGCCAATCAAAATAACACAAAACTGGAAAAAAAATGGAAACTCAGAAAATCGAACCTTGATCACAATAGCAGACTCCATAGCCATAGGTAGGTAGAGTGAGATATCAGTAGACAATCGGTTTGAGAGTAGCGTTCCAGGTTAGCCGCAGAAATTCTAAGTACGAAACCACAAAATATACGAACAAAAACAGATAAAAATAAAACCCTAACCCTAGAAATTCAGGAGAAACAAGACGAACAATTCAACAAAGTAGAGCGATATAAACGGTGAAAGAAAAGATGAGATAATAATCAAGAACCAGATTTTCACGAAATAACTAACTCCACGCGTATCCGTAAGCCGCGCTTCTCTCACTAAAACCTCAACGCTATGTATGTTTTCGCAGTATGTATGTTTTCGCAGGACTATCACTTTTATAGTCTTTTTTTTGGGCGAGCTCAGATATCTATTTACCTCTTTCCTTTATTAATTTTTTTTTTTTTTAAAAAATACTTCTATTTCTTGTTCCCAAAGATATCAACAGGGCTAAGGAAACCAACAAGTCTTCTGAGTCATTATCCGAACCGATAATAATCTATTTGCAAGAGCACGATAAATAGAGTTGCACCCCCATGTATTAACTTTTTGATTGGTTAGTTGCGCTTAAGGTGTCAAACAGACGGATCGGATATGAGCGAGTTTATTAATACAAAAGAGGATAAAATATTCGATCCAATTTATATTTAATACGGATAAAAAATAGGTTATGGGTATAATATGGATATCCATATTATCTATGACTTCTTAAATATGATTACTCTTGGCAGAATTTCTAATCTCCCAAACTTAAGGATCCCCAATTTCGTTTTTTGCAAATGTAAAAGTTAAACTCATTGGTTATTTATTTTTTAAGTGAATAATATAGATATTTTTCATATTTGATCTATTTTTAAAAAGTGTTATATCCAATCCATTTTTTAATAAATAATACGGATGAATAACTATTATTTATTTATTTCGTCACCACAAATTACGTTGCTGAAAAGCTTTCCTACTATAATTTAATGATTATGATAAATAAAATCATGTCTTACAATTAAAATGTCATAATGAATTCATATGTCTTAAGAACAGTTGATAAATAGATATTAAGAGACAAAATGTATGTCTTAGTCCTCTTGGAACCTAAAATAGAGAATTGGATTAGTAAGAATTGCATGACTATTCGAGGAAATTGATAGATTGAACTCTTGTGGTTTCATATGCATGATCGTTTTGTAATCTAGTACTCGTAACAACATATGTAATAAAGTATATTATCTTTAGACTAACAAAACAAAAACAAATAATCTGATAAAATAGAGACATGGCATATTTGTAATTGTACTAGTTTCTGGACATAAGTTTGTACGTGTAGCTCATGTCAATCATTATAAATTTAAAAAAAAATTATTAATATAAAAAATGTGTTGTGATGTATAAGATAAATTTGAAGGAAAACAATATACGCAAATTGATAGAAGATGAGCTTATAGGCCAATTTTGCAATTGAGCATAGAATAAGTAGAAACCGTCCGAACTTAAGAAGGTGAACAACTAATATGTTGAAAAAAGAAAAGAAAAAAAATGTCACTATTGACTTATTAGTACTGCGTAACTATTATATATAGAGTTTTATATAAGGTGAATGTTTATATTTTAGAGAGATTTTAGGATTTTATTTGGTTGCTAAGTCACTCTTTTCCTATATATAGAGGGGTTATATTCTATTGTAATTCATCACAAGCAATAAGAATTTTCTCTCTCTTTCTTTGCAATATTCTTCTTTATTATTTTATTACATGTTATCAGCACGAGACTCTACCGTCTCAAGAAGCTCTTTGAGAAGACTAAGCAAATATGGATACATCACAAAGCAAATTTGAATCAAAGTTCAATAGTAAAAATATTTGTTTAATTGATTCATGTACGACATATACAATATTCAGAGAGAAGAATATTTCTCGCATTTAAGTATGTGTAAGGCCGATGTTATTACATTTCTGGTAGTAGTAATCTAATTGAAGGCTCTGGAAGAGCTAATATAACTCTACCTAAGGGAACAATACTTATCAAAGAGAATGCAATCTCATCCAAGTCTAAGAGGAACTTGTTGAGTTTTAAAGAAATCCGCCGAAATGGATATCATATTGAGACAATAGATAAGAATAATCTTGAATATCTCATTATTACCAAAAATGTCTCTCGCCAGAAGAGGGTTACTAGAAGTTCCCATCTTTATCTTGTGGCATGTATTGGACAAGAATTAGTGCAATTGAGACATATTCTATCGTAAACCAAAAGGTTACTAATTCCAATACTTATGTACTTTGGCATGATCAATTGGACATACAGGATCAATTATGATGACACGAATCATAGAAAACTCAAATGGGCATCCATTAAAGAATTTAAAGATTCTTTTAAATAATGAATTTTCTTACACTTCTTGTTATCAAGGCAAGTTAATTATTAGACCATCACCAACAAAGGTTGGGATTGAGTCCCCTGCGTTTTGGAACGTATACAAGGGGACATTTGTGGACCTATTCACCTACCTAGTGGGTCGTTTAGATATTTTATGGTCTTAATAGATGCATCTTCTAGATGGTCTCATGTGTGCCTATTGTCATCTCGCAACCTCGTTTTTTACAAAATTAATGGCACAAATAATTTGATTACGGGCGTAATTCTTTGATAATCCAATTAACTCTATTAGACTTGATAATGTTGCTGAGTTTTCATCCTAAGTATTTAATGATTATTGCTTATCAATTGGGATAAAGTGGAAGATCTTGTAGCTCATATTCACACTCAAAATGGCTTTGCAGAGTCTTTGATTAAATGTCTGGAATTGATAGCAAGACCGTTACTCATGAAAACGAAGTTACCCACTTCTCTTTGGGGTCATGCCATTTTGCATACAACGGTGCTAATTCGTCTCAGACCGACAAATTATCATAAATATTCTCCGTTGCAATTAGTTTTGGGTCATGAATCTAATATATCTCATTTAAAAAATTTTAGATGCGCAGTATATGTGCCTGTAGCACCGCCATATCGTACCAAAATGGGTCCCCAGTGAAGGTTAAGAATATATGTTGGGTTTGAATCGCCCTCCATTATTCGCTATCTTGAAACATTAATGGGGATTTTTTCAATGCTCGATTTGCAGATTGTCGATTCGATGAGTTATTTTCCCAAAATTAGGGGGAGAAATTGGTGAAACCAAATGGAAAATTTTGTGAAAAACCCCATCATTGTCTCATCTTGATCCACGTGCCTCTCTTTGTGAAAAAGGGGGCCAAAGATTATTTATTTGCAAAAAATAGTAAATCAAATACCAAATGCAGTTATAGATTTAAAAAGGATAACAAAATCACATATCTGTGCAGAGAATGTTCTAATCCATATTTATATCCCTGTTGGGCAGTCTTCTAGTCATAGCTAATGAGTCAAAAGAATGCCAAAAACGTGGCAGGTCATTAGGTTCTAAGGATCGAAATCCTAGGAAAAAGAAAACAAATGATTAAGATGACACTACGAAAGAGTCTCATGAAGAAATCCACAATTTAACCAATCCTGAGATTCATGAGGAAATCACTGAGCCTAAGACTTAAGAAAATAAGGAATTATCAATAAATCCACTCGATATTGAGACAGATTTGAATCGATTGGATATAGTGGTGGATTATGTCTTTGCATATAATGTTGCATCTAGCATTATGCAAGATAGTGAGGATCTTGAACCTCAATCTGTTGGAGAATATCGACAAAGATGTGATTGGCCTAAATGGCAAGAAGCAATCCAATCAGAGTTGAATTCACTTGTAAAACGTAAAGTTTTTGGGCCTGTAGTCCAAACACCTAATGGTGTTAAGCCTGTTGGCTATAAATGGGTCTTTGTATGCAAGAGGAATGAGAAAAATGAGGTACAAAGATATAAGGCACGCCTTGTTTAACAAGAATTTTCACAAAGGTCTGGTGTCGATTATGAAGAGACATATTCACCTACTATGGATGCTATAACGTTCCGTTATCTCATTAGTTTTGCTATCCATGAAAACCTTGACATGCATTTAGTGGATGTGGTTACCGCATACCTTTATGGCTCACTTGATAAGGAGATATACTTGAATATTCCCGAGAGATTTAAAATTCCTAACACATATAATTCAAAGTCCCAGAAAATATTTTCAGTCAAATTGCAAAGATCTTTATATGGTCTAAAGCATGTGGTATAATCGTCTTAGTAAGTATTTATTAAAGGAAGATTATATAAGTGATGCCATTTACCCATGTGTTTTTATAAAGAAAACAACATTAAAATTTATTGTACTTGCTGTCACACCTCCTTTTTACCACCCCGAAAGGGGTATTAAGGGAGTTTGTCTAATTTAAGTGACAATCAAAACGGGATTATTTTTATTAAATTCAGAGTCGCCACTTGGATTTAATTTATGGTGTCCCAGGTCACCAGTTTTAAATCCCGAATCGAGGAAAGATTGACTTTGTTTTATAGTCCGCGAATACAGAAATCCGGGTAAGGAATTCTGTTAACCCGGAAGAAGGTGTTAGGAATTTTCGAGTTCCGTGGTTCTTGCACGGTCGCTCAATTTTTATTATTGGCCTATTTATCTGATTAATATATATTTTAGCCTATGGTATATTTTTAACTTATTAGTCGCTTTTAATTAAATTTAGGAAGATTCAACGGTATTTAAAACACATCTTGAACCACGCCACATGAAATGCACCCGCGGTCCATGACACAGTTTATTTAATGTTGTTGAGAATTAGAGTTGGGTCACATGAAATGCACACCCGAGTTTAGGAAATTAATTTTAAAATTATGCGCCTAAAGCAACTACGCGCTTTCAAGTTAATAGCAAGGTTTGTGAGGGCCATGAAAAATTCAACTAATGGCACACCTCAATTTCTAAAGAGTTAAAATTAATTATCCGAGGGCCATGGGTTATCTAATTTTGCTTATGGCACACTTCAAGTCTAGTTTTAAAGGATGTTTGAACTATTCTTTTGAGGGACGTAAATGATTTAATGTTGAAATGGCCCCCCCCCCCCCAATCTAATTAGAAGATTCATTATCAATTAAGCTCGATGATGTTTGCATTCACAACATGTCACGACCCGGATTTCCCATCCTCGGGGGTCGTGATGGCGCCTACTAATGGGAGCTACGCAAGCCAAACTTAACTACCTTTCATTAAACACATGTCCCTTTCTGATCATTAACATTATTAAAATAAAAGAAAAAGAATTAAAATCATAAGCGGAAGTCTTAGATTTAGATAGCTGAATAACCTACGGAATTCTAACATATATCTCTACCCAAGAACTGGAGTCACATACTCACGAACATATAAGAAGGACTAAATACAAAGTCCGAAAGAAACATAAATCTGTTTATATCGAGTACAATGAGATGACATTCTAATGTAAGGATAGAGGAGACGCCGGGCCTGCGGACGCCTGCAAGGCTACCTCGGTGTCTCGATGGACTGAAGGCCTGCCCCCGTACTAAAACTACTACTGCTGCTCGAAACCTGGACCTGTGCAAATAGCACAGAGTGTAGCATCAGCACAACCGACCCCATGTGCTGGTAAGTGTCTAGCCTAACTCCGGCGAAGTAGTGATGAGGCTAGACTGGACTACCATATAAACATGTTCAATTATATATATATACAGCGAAATCAAAAGAACAAGACAAGTAAACAATATGGGAGGGGGAGCATGATGTGGGGAGATAACAATATTAATAGTAAATCCAGAATAACAATCTAAGGACAATTTGGAATTTACAGTGAATAAGAACCAAATACCCAAATAAACACACTTGTATCAATAATTGTTGCGGCCTGCAACCCGATCCAAATATATAACAACACTGTTGCGGCGTGCAACTCAATCCATATATATATTATTGTTGCGACGTGTACCCCAATCCATATCATCTAACATTTGTTGCGGCGCGCAACCCGATCCATGTCATTTAACATTGTTGTGGCGCTCAACCCGATCCACAAATATCATTCAATGCACAGCATTACCCTTCTTGCTTTAACACTCTTCCTCACCCAGTCAACAATCACAAACAAGGGCAAAGGAAATACTAAAACAGGAATAGAAGCCCCGGCAAGGGTACACAAACAAACAAATAAAAATCCGGTAAGGGTACTACTTCTATAACAATAACGTCCCGGTAAGGGAATAAATCATTAACTCTTCTCTTTCTTTCACTTTCAACTAAAATTTCACAATATCACTTGAGCCCACGCTCCAAGGAGTTACTTAACTCATACACCTTTACAATTTGTATTTCGAGCCGAGCCAATGCTCCACGAAGTTCCAAGATCACAATTTCTATCACAAGGCCTTTACAACATATAGAAGTCATCAATTAAGCATGGAAGGCATAACAACGACCAACTATCCGCAAATAAGGACCCACGGTCATGCTAGACACCAATATATAGATACTCGTCAACATGCCTATACATCATACTCGATCAATTAGCAAGTAGCAAACAAGACTCAACTCTTATTCCCTCAAGCTAGGGTTAAACCAAACACTTACCTCGAACTTCCACGGCCAATTCAATCCTCAACAACCGCTTTCCCTCTCGAATTCGGCTCCAACTCAACCAAATCTATACAATAATGACTTCATAGTATCAATATGTGCTAAACAAATCAAACCCAATGTCTAATTATAGCTTTTCCATCATTTTTCTCCAAAAAGTCAAAAATGTCCTTGGACCCACATGGTCAAAACCCGAGGTTCGAACCAAAACCCGATTACCCATTCTACCATGAACTCAAGTATATAATTTATCTTAGAATTGGACCTCGAATTGAGGTCCAAAACCCCCAGTTTTAGAAAACCTAGGTTGTACCCAAAATTTCCAAATTTCCCCATTAAAATCTTTGTTTTGAAGTTGAAATTAAGTTAAAAGATGTTAAGGAGTAAAGAAAATGAGTTAGAAATCACTTACCAATCGTTTTGAAGAAGAAGAATTGTTTGGAAAATTGCCTCTTATGTTTTGGGTTTTTGAAAGAGTGAAAAATATCTAAAATTCCCGTCTTTATATACCCTCCCTGAATACCCAACGTGGACCGCGCAAAAATGGACCGCGACCGCGCTGAAGAACTGAACAAAATACAACTCTCTGAATCCTCCAGCTCGTACCGCACAAAGGGGAACGCGGCCGCTCTGATAGACCTGGAGAGTGCTGGCTCTCTGAAGTTAGCTACGTGGACCGCACTAAGGCGACCGCGTCCGCGCAGCACGCACCGCGGACCGCGCTAAAGCGACCGCGGGCGCGCTGGTTCTCCTGAACCTGCAACACCTGGTATTTTAAGTCTAAGACCTTCCGGAACCTACTCAAAATTCACCCGAGCCCTCGGGGCTCCAAATCGGACATACACACAACCTCAAAAATATCCTACGAACTTATCCGTGCGATCAAATCGCCAAAGCAACATCAAAAACAGTGAATCAACCACAAAATCAATAGTTTTTATTCAAACTTCATAAACTTTCAAATTTGGAACTCATAGTCCAAAACACGTCAAACGACGTCCGATTTCAACCAAACTTCACAGAAATATCTTAAATCACATATAAGACCTGCACCGGACACCGGAACCAAAATACGGGCCCGATACCAACACGTTCTAATCGATTTTCATTTAAATTTTCCTTAAAAATTTTAGAAAAATAATTTTATTCATAAATTCATTTCTCGGGCTTGGGACCTCGGAATTCAATTTCGGGCATACGCCTGAGTCCCATATTTTTCTACGGACCCTCCGGGACCATCAAATCATGGGTCTTGGTCCGTTTAATCAAAATATTGACCAAAGTCAAGCTTATTCATTTTTAATACCAAATTTTAGCATTTTTCACATAATTTCACATTTAGGCTTTCGGCTACACACTCGGACTATGCACGCAAATCGAGGAGACTAAAAATGAGGTTTTCAAGGACTCGAAAGCACGGAATAAATAGGAAAATAGGTGATGACCCCTTTGGGTCATCACATTCTCCACCTCTAAAACAACCATTCGTCCTCGAACGGACAAAAGAAAGAAGTACCTGAGTCGGGGAAAAGGTGGGGATAGCGGCAACACCTCACATGCCACGCCATACAAATAGTGCCTCCAAATCTTCAAGGCGTGAACAATAGATGCTAACTCTAAATCATACACTGGATAGTTCTTCTCATGAATCTTTAACTGCCTCGAAGCATAGGCAATAACCTTGCCACCCTGCATCAACACTGCACCAAGCCCAATACGGGAAGCATCACAATAGACTATATAAGGCCCTAATACTGTGGGAAAAACCAACACTGGTGCCATAGTCAGAGCTATCTTGAGCTTCTTAAAGCTCGCCTCACACTCGTCCGACAACCTGAACTGGGCACCCTTCTGAGTCAACCTGGTCATCGGGACTGCAATAGACGAAAACCCCTCTACAAACCGATGGTAGTAGCCTGCCAATCCCAAGAAACTCCGAATATCTGTAGCTGATGCTGATCTAGACCAGTTCTTAACTGTGTCAATCTTCTTCGGGTCCACCTGAATACCCTCTGCTGATACAACGTGACCCAGAAATGCTACCGAACTTAACCAGAACTCGCACTTGGAGAACTTGGCATATAACTGAATATCACTCAGAGTATGAAGAACCGCTCTAAGGTGCTGCTCGTGCTCCTCCTGGCTGCGGGAGTACACTAAAATATCATCAATAAAGACTATCACGAACATGTCCAAATATGGCCTGAACACTCGGTTCATCAACTCCATGAATGTTACTGGGGCATTGGTCAACCCAAATGACATGACCAAGAACTCATAATGCCCATACCGAGTACGGAAAGCTGTCTTAGGGACATCGGATGCCCTAATCCTCAACTGATGGTAGCCAGATCGCAAGTCAATCTTGGAGAATACCCTGGCACCCTAAAGCTGGTCGAACAAATCATCAATCCTCAATAGTGGATACTTATTATTAATCGTTACCTTGTTCAATCGCCGGTAATCTATGCACATCCTCATCAATACATCCTTCTTCTTGACAAACAACACTAGCGCCCCAAGGCAAAACACTGGGTCTAATGAAACCCTTCTCCAGCAAATCCTGTAACTGGTCCTTTAACTCCTTTAACTCCGGCGGGGCCATACGATATGGCGGAATAGAAATGGGCTGAGTGCCCGGAGCCAAATCAATACAGAAATCAATGTCCCTGTCAGGTGGCATGCCCGGCAGGTCTGAAGGGAAAACGCCGAGAAACTCCCGGACAATAGGCACAGAATCTATAGGAGGGACCTCATCACTGGAATCACGAACATAGGCCAAATAGGCCAGACACCCCTTCTCGACCATACGTCGAGCCTTTACGTACGAAATGACACTGCACGTAGAGTGACCTGGAGTGCCTTTCCACTCTAAACGAGGCATATTCGGCAAAGCTAAGGTCACAGTCTTGGCATGGTAGTCCAAGATAGTGTGATAGGGTGATAGCCAATCCATACCCAGTATGATATCAAAGACAACCATATCTAAGAGCAACAAGTCTACACGGGTCTCAATACCCCCAATCACTACAACACACGAACGATGGACTCGGTCGACCATAATAAAATCACCCACCGGTGTAGACACATATAGAGGAACACCCAAAGCATCACTAGGCATGACCAAGCATGGTGCGAAATAATATGAAACATATGAATACGTAGACCCTGGATCAAATAGTACCAAAGCATCTCGATCACAAAACTAGAACCGTACCTGTGATAACTGCATCTGAAGCCTCGGCCTCGGGCCTGGCCTGAAGAGCATAACAATGGGGCTGGTCCCCACTACCCTGAGCTATATCCCTAGGTCGATCTACTACTAGCTGACCTCCACCCCTGGTGGTCTGAGCTCCACCTCTATGACCTCTACCTCTACCTCTGGCTGGCTGTGGGGCATCTGGTGCCTGAATCATGGGATGGGGACCCTGCTGCTGCGATGGATTACCCCTCAATCTCGGGCAAGCCCTCCTGATGTGACCATACCTACTGCACTCATAACATCCCTCTGAACGATGTGGCTGAGGAAGCTGTGGCTGGCCCTGGCAGCCTGAATGACCTCCACGGAAACTCTGAAGTGGCGGTGCGCTGATAGGAGCTGGCGGTGCACTGAATGACTGCTGATCAGAGTAGTTTGCCTAAGAACCACGGCCACCTGATGTACCGTGAGAAACCTAAAGGGTCAACTGAAAGGGCCTAGGAGGATGCCCTCTACCATATGAATCTCTACCTCCAAACGAGGTACCACTGAATCAGCCGGAATGACGGGCTCTCTTGTCTCCCCTGTGACCACCTCCCTGTGACAGAACCATCTCAATTCTGCGGGCCACATTGGCCACCTCATGAAAGCTGATCTCACTACCAGTCTCCCTAGCCATCTGGAGAAGAATCAGCTGAAACAAACCATCAATAAATCTCCTCACCCTCTCTCTCTTAGTGGGAAGTATAACAAGAGCATGGCGAGCTAGATCAATGAACCTGGTCTCATACTAAGTGACCGTCATAGAACCCTGCTGGAGGCGCTCAAACTGCCTCCAATAAGCATCCCTCTAAGTAACGGGGAGAAACTTCTCCAGGAACAACTCTGAAAATTGATTCCAAGTCAAAGACGGCGACCCTGTTGGTCTAGCTAAACCGAAATCCCTCCACCAAGTCTTGGCGGATCCAGATAGGAGAAATGCAGCAAAATCCACTCCATTGGACTCAACAACGCCCATGTTCCAAAGAACCTCGTGGTAGCTATATATGAAATCCTGGGGGTCCTCAGAAGAAGCACCGCTGAATGTAGTAGTGAAGAGTTTGGTGAACCTGTCCAGCCTCCACAAAGCATCTGCCGACATAGCTTCACCATCGCCAGTCTGAGCAACTACCCCCGGCTGAACTTCCATAGCTGGTTGAACCACTGTAATCTGAACATGGGGAGCTACCTGCTCTGGAGTACGTGTAGCAGGAGTTTGAGCTCCTCCTCTAGCCTGAGAAGTGGCTGGTGCTACAGGAAGCAATCATGCTCGGGTGACACTCTCCATGAGGCCTACCAATCAGACTAGAGCGTCCTGAAGAATTGGGGTAGCAATAAACCCTTCTGGGACTTGAGCTGGGCCCACCGGAACTGCTGCGGCTGGGGCCGGAACCTCCTCGTCAAAGTCAACCTGATGCTACGCCACTGGTGCTGCTGTTTGGGGCTGAGCTCAGCCCCTACCTAGACCCCTAGCACGGCCTCGTCCTCTGCCCCTTGCGGGAGCTGCCTGGGGCTCGGACTACTGATCGGAAGATGAGGAAGTGTGTGTTCTCGCCATCTGCGAAAGAACATAGTAGAAATTCAATTAGCTTTGAGAAACAAAACCGCACGACAAGAAAGAACAAATGTGAAACTTTTCCTAACTCTGTAGCCTCTGGGGATAAATACAGACGTATCCGTACCGATCTCTCAGACTCTACTAAGTTTGTTCGTGAGTTGTGAGACCTATGTAACCTAGCGCTCTGATACCAACTTGTCACGACCCGAATTTCCCACCCTCGGGGGTCGTGATAGCGCCTACTAATGGGAGCTAGGCAAGCCAAACTTAATTACCTTTCATTAAACACATGTCCCTTTCTGATCATTAACAGCATTAAAATAAAAGCAACGAAATTAAAATCATAAGCGGAAGTCTCAAATTTAGATAGCTGAATAACCTACGAAATTCCAACATGTATCTCTACCCAAGAACTGGAATCACATACTCACGAACATCTAAGAAGTACTAAATACAAAGTCTAAAAGAAACATAAATCTGTTTATCTCGAGTACAATGAGATGACAGTCTAATGTAAGGATAGAGGAGACGTCGGGCCTACGGACGCCTGCAAGGCTACCTCGATGTATCGATGGACTGGAGGCTTGCCCCTGTACTAAAACTACTGCTGCTGCTCGAAATCTGGACCTGTGCAAATAGCACATAGTGTAGCATCAGCACAACCGATCCCATGTGCTGGTAAGTGTCTAGCCTAACCCTGGCGAAGTAGTGACGAGGCTAAATTGGACTACCATATAAACATGTTCAATTATATACATATACAGCGGAATCGAAAGTACAAGACAAGTAAACAATATGGGAGGGGGAGCAGGCTGTGGGGAGATAACAATATTAATAGTAAATCCAGAATAACGATCTAAGGACAATTTCGAATTTACAGCAGACAAGAACCAAATACCCAAATAAACACACTTGTATCAATAATTGTTGTGGCGTGCAACCCGATCCATATATATATCGTTTTGCGGAGTGAAACCCGATCCATATCATCTAACATTTGTTGCGGCGCGTAACCCGATCCATTTCATTTAACATTTTTGCAGCGCGCAACCCGATCCATGTCATTTAACATTCAATGCACGACATCACCCTTCGTGCTTTAACACTCTTCCTCACCCAGTCAACAATCACAAACAAGAGCAAAGGAAATAATAAAATAAGAATGGAAGCCCCGGCAAGGGTATACAAACAAACAAATAAAAACCCGACAAGGGTACTATTTCTTTAACAACAATGTCCCGGGAAGGGAATAAATCATTAACTCTTCTCTTTCTTTCACTTTTATCTCGAATTTCACAATATCACTTAAGCCCAAGCTCCAAGGAGTTACTTAGCTCATACACCTTCACAATTTGTATTTCGAGCCGAGCCAATGCTCCACGAAGTTCCAAGATCACAATTTCTATCACAAGGCCTTTACAACATATAGAAGTCATCAATTAAGCATGGAAGGCATAACAACGACCAACTATCAGCAAATAAGGACTCACGGTCATGCTAGACACCAATGTATAGATACTCGTCACCATGCCTATACACCATACTCGATCAATTAGCAAGTAGCAAACAAGACTCAACTCATATTCCCTCAAGCTAGGGTTAAACCAAACACTTACCTCGAACTTCCACGACCAATTCAATCCTCAACAACCGCTTTCCCTCTCGAATTCGGCTCTAACTCAACCAAATCTATACAATAATGACCTCATAGTATCAATATGTGCTAAACAAATCAAACCCAATGTCTAATTATAGCTTTTCCATCATTTTTCCCTAAAAGGTCAAAAATGCCCCCGGGCCCACATGGTCAAAACCCGAGGTTCGAACCAAAACCCGATTACCCATTCCCCCATGAACTCAAATATATAATTTATCTTAGAATCGGACCTCGAATTGAGGTCCAAAACCCCCAATTTTAGAAAACCTAGGTTGTACCCAAAATTCCCAAATTTCCCCATTAAAATCTTTGTTTTGAAGTTGAAATTAAGTTAAAACATGTTAAGGAGTGAAGAAAATGAGTTAGAAATCACTTACCAATCGTTTTGAAGAAGAAGAATTGTTTGAAAAATCGCCTCTTATGGTTTGGGGTATTGGAAGAGTGAAAAATATTTGAAATTCCCATTTTTATATACCCTCCCTGAAGACCCAACGCGGACCGCGCAAAAATGGACCGCGGCCGCGCTAAAGAACTAAACAAAATACAACTCTCTGAATCCTCCAGCACGTAACACACAAAGGTGAACGCGGCCGCTCTGATAGACCTGGAGAGTGCTGGCTCTCTGAAGTTAGTTATGCGGACCGCACTAAGGCAACCGCGTCCGCGCAGCACGCACCACGGACCGCACTAAGGCGACCGCGGGCGCGCTGGAGCCTCCAATTCTCCTGAACCTGCAACGTCTGGTATTTTAAGTCTAAGACCTTCCGGAACCTACTCAAAATTCACCAAGCCCTCGTGGCTCCAAACCGGACATATACACAACCTCAAGAACATCCTACGAACTTATCCGTGCGATCAAATCGCTAAAGCAACATAAAAAACAGTGAATCAACCACAAAATCCATAGTTTTTATTCAAACTTCATAAACTTTCAAATTTGGAACTTATAGTACAAAACACGTCAAACGACGTTCGATTTCACCCAAACTTCACAGAAATATCTTAAATCACATATAAGACCTGTACTGGGCACCAGAACCAAAATACGGTCCCGATACCAACACGTTCTAATCGATTTTCATTTAAATTTTCCTTAAAAATTTCAGAAAAACAATGTTACTCAAAAATTCATTTCTCGGGCTTGGGACCTCGGAATTCGATTCCGGGCAAACGCCCGAGTCCTATATATTTATACGGACCCTCCGGGACCGTCAAATCACGGGTCCGGGTCCGTTTACCCAAAATGTTGATCAAAGTCAAACTTATTCATTTTTAATACCAAATTTTAGTATTTTTCACAGAATTTCATATTTAAACTTTTCGGCTACACGCCCGGATTGTGCACGCAAATCAAGGCGACTAAAAATGAGTTTTTCAAGGCCTTGAAAGCATGAAATAAATAGGAAAACAGGTGATGACCCCTTTAGGTCATCACACAACAGTTCGAATATATGATTTGACCGGATTATTCTAATGGGGCAGTGGATAACCAGAGAACAACGTGATAACCAGAGCATATGGGGCAGCGGCTTATTCTAATGAAATGGATCAAAGTTTTAGTCCTATGAGGCCGTCAAAGTCCAAAAGAACTAGTGAAGAGAACAACGCCAGATGTGCGAGCCTGTCTTGGGCCCAACCATCTCATTTGGGCCACTTAAATTGACTGATCGTCCCCTAAGGTTAGGTTCTGCATCTCATGCATTTTTCATACTTTGATTATCCAAGATTCAATTTATGTTAACCCAACTAATTTCGTCAAAAACCAAATAAAATTCAACACCTAATGTAAATCTCAACTGCAGAACATTAGACCGCTACTACTTAGTGAATATTCAAGCCACATGTATTTTTAAAAGATTAAAAACAGCGCTAACTGATGATAAACTCAATACATATAGTGAAACCAACAGTAGTATGCTTCAAGCATTCACGCATGGCATCACAATACAATATCAATCTCTAAATTCATTCAAACACTGAAAATTGAATTTCAAATAAACAAGGTTGATGATGAAAGCTGACTTGAACCCAACATCATCACCAAACTAAATATTATTCACCAAAGTTTAGTCCATACCGTGATAGTCCATGATTAAACATGCGGCAACAAGAGTCTAATTGACAAAACTGAAGTCTAAGTATAATGTAATTGACTGGAAGACTAAATCTACATGTTGCATTGAAACTTAATATAGCCCTTAGAAAGGTACTGCCAACAGCATAGCCAAACACAATAGGTCATACAGTAAAAACAATGTAATACAGAAAGCAAGACTAAATTTTAAACCAAATCAGTTGATACTATTATTAAACACCACATTTTCAATTACATACTTCAATTTTGAGCTTCACATTGAGTAGAGTCCAAGGAGGTACTTGGATATCCAAAAGAAACTAAAGAAAAATGAGGATTTAACAGCAGCAATAGAGCAGATGACTCAACAGCTCCAAACACAGTCATGTTCAACTCTTTAGACCATTTTAACCCAGATAAAAAAGATTTCTTCAAAGCTTTTGAATTCCAGTTAACACTCAAGACTAAGGAGCAGATTCAGAACCAATTTCCACCCCAAGAGATTCAGAAATTTCAATGTATTTTCAAAATAACTCTCTCAGCCATTTTTTGATTTTTTTTAGTGTTCTAATCTCCTCTTAATTTATTGAAAACCAACCTTATATAGAAGGTCTTAGGGCAGCAGAAATGAGTTCACAGTTTTGACAAATACCCATTCCCCAATTTTCCTTTTGTTCAACTAGCACCCTAAATTTTAATCCATATACTGACTACCCCATCCCCTCTTTCCTCGAATCTTTCCAATCAGTTATAGGAAGATTCCCTCAACTTAAACTCCCGCAAATACCCTTAAAACACTGCATAATTACCTTTACCCATAGCTGAGGTTTGGAACCTATTAAACAACTGACAATCCCAAAACCCCTCACAAACCTTTTGGACTTCAGCTAATGGGTCTGTCTGCATGTAATACAGGCCCCAAGCTAAACAAATCCCAACATACAGCAAATTTTGGAAGAAGAAGAAAATAACAATAATCCGACTCAATGAAATCAAAACAATCATAATAGACCAATTCAAACTAGACAACGGGATTGTAACAAAAATTAAATAGAGGAATTAGAAAAAATCAGTGAGGAATTACATGGATTCAATGGCCTAACAAAACTAGACAATGTCAAGTCGTTTAACAACAATCTGACTGCCTAAACGATTCTGAGGTCAAACACGACGACAGGAAAGCTAAAATTCTTCATTCTTGAAAGAAAAAGAGAAGAAGATAAAGAAGAGAAGGGGAACGGATAGACAGAAAAAGGATC
Source organism: Nicotiana glauca (assembly GCA_026770625.1). Classification (NCBI taxonomy): domain Eukaryota; kingdom Viridiplantae; phylum Streptophyta; class Magnoliopsida; order Solanales; family Solanaceae; genus Nicotiana; species Nicotiana glauca. The sequence continues at coordinate 29,864 of MU769277.1, forward strand.
AAGAGAGATAGAAATAACTAATACCCGGCGAAAGACGACTTAGGCTAAGCAACCCTCGGCTCTTCCGATTTAGACCAAAATGAGTGTTAATCGGCTGTTCTTGTGAGAACAACCGACCAACACTCGTTTCAAGCCCAAATTGTCTTCAAAAATGGGAGAACACGAACCCAAGCCCTTGCATGATAAGCCTGGGACATAAACGGATTTAGGGTTTTATTTTTAGGTCTGAGATTAAGGGCGACTGGTGGAGATTTTGAGTAAATTGACACCGGTAAGGTATTTGAGGGATTATAGGGAGTGTATGGTTAATTTTTGGTAGGTTTTGGAGCTTCGCCACCACTAATGGTGAATTCCAGTGGGCGGGGGGTGGTGGTAAGAGACTGGGTATGAGAGACACATATAAGCAGGGTCTTAGGTTTGTCGAGTCTTTTGGACAGTTTTAATTAAAACCAAAGGCAGTTTCACAGCCGTTGGATGATGTAAAATGAGAGGCTAAGATAAATTTAACATAATTGAACTCAAAACGACGTAGTATCATCCCCATACTACGTCGTTTCAAAGGTCTTATTGACTAACACTTGGACCGAGTGTGGGACTGGGTTCTTGGGCCTAGCATTCGTTTGGGCCAGCTTAATTGGCTCCAAGCAGCCCTTCTGATTCTTTTTTTTTTTCAATTTCCAATTTTTCTTTTTCCTTTTCTAATTGATTAACAAAACAAAATAACTCTTAACTTAAAATAATTTACCAATTTAAACTAAATACTCATCATAGCATTTACAAAAATTAAATAACTCCTAAATTAAAATAAAAATGATAAAATTTAAAATTAAAAGGTTAAAAAGGCAAAGTGAGCCATTGTTTGTGATTTTCCCATTTATAAAAAAACTAAGTTACTAATTAACCTGAAAAAATATAAAAATAAACCCCAAATGCAATGCCAGGTATATTTTGTATTTTTCATGATTTAAATAAACATTAACATGCACAGAAAAATGCAAATAATTAAGAAAATTATGCAAAAATTCCTAAAATAGCAAATAATTAAAAAAAATCTATTTCTTTGGAATTTTGTAGGAGTAATTCATATAGGGCAAAAATCACGTGCTCATAGCTGCCACTCTTTGCTCGGAAATACGAAGAGTTTTTGTGCAAAGATAAAATGAGCGTATACGAGCGATTTTTGCCCGTTTGAATACTCCGTGGGAAGCTTTTTTAAAAGATATGACCGCACCCTGCATCCGAGGTTGCCTACATATCCTCGGCCATAAAGGAATCAGGTTAGTGTAGTTCGGGAGGTTTTGGTAGTTGGGACTACAAGGAAGCTGTGATTTCACTATTGCTGCTGCTGCTATTGCTTGCTGAACCCCTTATTACACCAAGACAAAATAAAAGAAGCTAGACTAAACTATGAATTACAAAAATCCTATCTACATCTTCAAACTTGATCTTGCAGTTCCCGTTGCTCTGTTTACTCGTACTCTCCAGGTGAAACATGAAATTCCTTTGTTGTTGACTTGAATTTTATTCTGAGGTGCTTTCTCTTCGATTTTAAGGCGGGCACCTGATTGCTGAATTTGAATCGTCTTCATTCAAATATTGTTGCTTTCCTTTTGTTTTCCCGGTGTACTCCTGATTTCTAATATTTAAATGATCTTCCTTTCCTCCGAAACTTGCCTTGTTCTTCCTTTGTTCTCCGGGTGGGCGCCTGATTGCCGAACTTTCTTTGAACACTGTTGCTTCCCTTTGTTCTCCAGGCGGGCTCCTAATCGTTGTATCCCTTTGAACATTGTTTCTTCCCCTCGTTCTCTAGGTAGGCTCCTGATTACCAACACTTGCGCTGTTTTTCCTAGAAACTTGACCTGCTTCCCTTTAATCTTCAGGCGGGCTCCTGATTGATGAACTCCTTTGAACCTCGCTGCTTCCCTTCGTTCTCAAGGTGGGCTCCTGATTGCTGTCTTCCTTTGAACATTGTTGCTTCCCTTCGTTCTTCAGGTGGACTCCTGATTGTTGTCTTCCTTTCAACATTGCTGCTTCCCTTCGTTCTCCAGGTGGGCTCCTGATTACCAATACTTGTGTTGCTTTTCTTCGAAACTTGAACTGCTTCCCTTTGTTCTTCAGGTGGGCTCCAGATTGCTGAACTCCTTTGAATGTTGCTGCTTCCCTTTAGTGTCCAGGTGGGCTCCTAATTGCTGGACACTTGCACTGGTTTTCCTTTAAACTTGAACTGCTTCCTTTTGTTCTCTAGGTGGGTTCCTGATTGCTGAACTCCTTTGAACCTTGCTGCTTTTTCTTTGTTCTCCAGACGGGCTCCTGATTGTTGAACACTTGCACTACTTTTCCTTGAAACTTGAACTGCATCCCTTTGTTCTCTTGGTGGGCTCCTGATTGCTGAACTTCGAACCTTGCTGCTTTCCCTTTGTTCTCCAATTGATGATAAACTCAATACATATAGTTAAACCAACTATAGAATGCTTCAAACACTCACGCATGACATCACAATACAATAGCAATCTCTAAATCCATTCAAATACTGAAAATTGAATTTTAAAGCAACAAGGCTGATAATGAAAGTTGACTTGAACCCAACATCATCAACAAACTAAATATTATTCACCAAAGTTTAGTCCATACCATGATAGTCCATGATTAAACATACGACAACAAGAGTCCAATTGAAAAAATTGAAGTCTAAGTATAATGCAATTGACTGGAAGTCTAAATCTACATGCTGAATTGAAACTTAATATAGCCCTTGGAAAGGTACTGCCAACAGCATAGCCAAACACAATAGGTCATACAGTAAAAATAATGTAATGCAGAAAGCAAGGCTAAATTTTAAACCAAGTCAGTTGATACTATGCTTAAACTCCACATTTTCAATTACATGCTTCAATTTTGAGCTTCACATTGAGTAAAGTCCAAGGAGGTACCTGGATATCCAAAAGAAACCAAAGAAAAATGAGGATTTAACAGTAGCAATAGAGCAGATGACTCAACAACTCAAAACACAGCCAGGTTCAAATCTTTAGACCATTTTAACCCAGAAAAACAAGATTTCTTCAAAGCTTTTGAATTCCAGTTAACACTCAAGACTAAGGAGAAGATTCAGAACCAATTCACCCCAAAAAAGATGCAGAAATTTTAATGTAGTTTCAGAATAACTCTCTCAGTCGTTTTCTGATTTTTTAGTATTCTAATCTCCTCTAATTTTATTGAAAACCAACCTTATATAGAAGGCCTTAGGGCAGCAGAAATGAGTTCACAGTTTTGACAATTACCCCTTCCCCAATTTTCCTTTTGTTCAACTAGCACCCTTCCCCTCTTTCTTGGAAGCTTCCCAATCAGTTATAGCAAGATTCCCTCAACTTAAACTCCCCCGAATACCCTTAAAACACCTGATAATTACCTTTACCCACAGCTGAGGTTTGGAACCCATGAAACAACTGACAATCCCAAAACCCCTCACAAACCTTTTGGGCTTCAACTAATGGGCCCATCTGCATGTAATGCAGGCACCAAGCTAAATAAATCCCAACACACAACAAATTTCGGAAGAAGAAGAAAATAGCAATAATCCGAATCAATGAAATCAAAACTATCATAATGGACCAATTCAAACCAGACCACAGGATTTTAACAAAAATTAAATAGAGGAACTAGAAATGATCAGTGAGGAATTACATGGATTCAAAGGCCTAACAAAACTAGACCATGTTAGTTCGTTTAACAACAATCTGACAGCCTAAACGATTTTGAGGTCAAACACGATTACATGAAAGCTAAAATTCTTCATTCTTGAAAGAAAATGAAAAGAAGATAAAGAAAAGAAGGGGAATGGATAGACAGAAAAAGGACCAAGGGAGATAGAAATACCTAATACCCGGCGAAAGATGGCTTAGGCTAAGCAAACCCTGGCTATTCCGATTTAGACCAAAATGAGTGTTAATCGACTGTTCTTATGAGAACAAACGACCAACACTCGTTTCAAGCCCAAATTGTCTTAAAAAATGGGAGAACACAAACCTAATCCCTTGCATGATAAGCCTAGGACATAAATGAATTTTGGGTTTTATTTTTAGGTCTAAGATTAAGGGCGACTGGTGGAGATTTTGAGGAAATTGACACCGTTAAGGTATTTGAGGAATTATGGGGAGTGTATGGAATATTTTTGGTAGGGTTTGGAGCTTCACCACTGCCAATGGAGAATTCCAGTGGGCGAGGGGTGGTGGTGAGCGACTGGATTTGAGAGAGACGAATAAGCAGGGGTCTTAGGTTAGTCGAGTCTTTCGAAAAGTTTTAATTAAAACCAAAGGCAGTTTTATCATAGCATTTACAAAAACTAAATAACTCCTAAATTAAAAGAAAAACGATAAAATTTAAAATTAAAAGGTTAAAAATGCAAAGTCAGCCATTGTTTGTGATTTTCCCATTTATCAAATAACCAAGTTACTAGTTAACCCGAAAAAACGTAAAAATAAACCCCAATGCAATGCCAGGTATTTTTTGTATTTTTCATGATTTAAATAAACGTTAACATGCACAGAAAAATGCAAATAATTAAGAAAATTCTACAAAAATTCCTAAAATAGCAAATAATTAAAAAATCTATTTCCTTGGGATTATGTAGAAGTAATTCATATAGGGCAAAAATTACGTGCTCACAGCTGCCCCTCTTTGCTAGGAAACATGAAGAGTTTTCGTGTAAAGATAAAGTGAGCGAATACGAGCGATTTTTGCCTGTTTGAATACTCCGTGGGAAGCATTTTTGAAAGATTTGACCGCACCCTACTTCCGAGGATGCCTACATATCCTCGGATATAAAAGAATCAGGTTAGTGTAGTTTGGGAGATTTTGGTAGCTGGGACTATCAGGAAGCTGTGATTTCAGTGTTGTTGCTGCTGCTATTGCTCGTTGAACCCCTTATTACACCAAGACAAAATAAAAGAAGCTAGACTAAACTATGAATTACAAAAATCTTATCTACATCTTCAAATTTGATCTTGTTGTTCCTGTTGCTCTGTTGACTCGTACTCTCCAGGTGAAATTCCTTTGTTGCTGACTTGAACTGTATTCTGAGGTGCTTGCTGAATTTGAATCGTCTTCCTGCAAATATTGTTGCTTTCCCTTTGTTCTCCCGGTGTGCTCCTGATTACTAATATTTAAATGATCTTCCTTTCCTCCGAAACTTGCCTTGTTCTCCCTTTGTTCTCCGGGTGGGCGCCTGATTGCCAAACTTCCTTTGAACACTGTTGCTTCCCTTTGTTCTCCAAGCGGGCTTCTGATCGTTGTCTTCCTTTGAACATTGTTGCTTCCTTTCATTCTCCAGGTAGGCTCCTGATTACCAACACTTGCACTGCTTTTCCTCGAAGCTAAACATGTTTCCCTTTGTTTTTCAGATGGGCTCCTGATTGCTGAACTCCTTTTAACCTCACTGCTTCCCTTCGTTCTCAAGGTGGGCTCCTGATTGCTGTCTTCCTTTGAACGTTGCTGCTTCCCTTCGGTTCTTCAGGTGCACTCCTGATTGTTGTCTTCCTTTGAACATTGTTGCTTCCCTTCGTTCTCCAGGCTCCTGATTACCAACACTTGTGCTGCTTTTCCTTGAAACTTGAATTGTTTCCCTTTGTTCTTCAGGTGGGCTCCTGATTGCTGAACTCCTTTGAATGTTGTTGCTTTCCTTTTGTTCTCCAGGTGGGCTCCTGATTATTGAACACTTGCACTGGTATTCCTTTAAACGTGAACTGCTTCCTTTTATTCTCCTGGTGGGCTCTTGATTACTGAACTCCTTTGAACCTTGCTGCTTTTCCTTTGTTCTCTAGGTGGGCTCCTGATTACTGAACACTTGCACTGCTTTTCCTTGAAACTTTAACTGCATCCCTTTGTTCTCTAGGTGGGCTCCTGATTGCTAAACTTCTTTGAACCTTGCTGTTTTCCCTTTGTTCTCCAATTGATTATAAACTCAATACATATAGTGAAACCAACTGTAGAATGCTTCAAACATTCACGCATGACATCACAATATAATAGCAATCTCTGAATCCATTCAAACTCTGAAAATTGAATTTTAAAGCAACAAGGTTGGTGATGAAAGCTGACATGAACCCAACATCATCACCAAACTAAATATTATTCACCACAGTTTAGTCCATACCATGATAGTCCATGACTAAACAAACGACAACATGAGTCCAATTGACAAAACTGAAGTCTAAGTATAATGTAATTGACTGGAAGACTAAATCTACATGCTGAATTGAAACTTAATATAGCCCTTGGAAAGGTACTGCCAACAACATAGCCAAACACAATAGGTCATATAGTAAAAACAATGTAATGCAGAAAGCAAGACTAAATTTTAAACCAAGTCAGTTTTTTTTATCCAAGTTAGTTGATACTATGCTTAAACTCCACATTTTCAATTACATGCTTCAATTTTGAGCTTCACATTGAGTAGAATCCAAGGAGGTACCTAGATATCCAAAAGAAACCAAAGAAAAATGAGGATTTAACAGCAGCAATAGAGCAGATGACTCAACAGCTCCAAACACAGCCAGGTTCAACTTTTTAGACCATTTTAACCAAGAAAAACAAGTTTTCTTCAAAGCTTTTGAATTCCAGTTAACAGTCAAGACTAAGGAGCAGATTCATAACCAATTTTCACCCCAAAAAGATGCAAAAATTTTAATGTATTTTCAGAATAACTCTCTCAGCCATTTTCTGATTTTTTAGTGTTCAAATCACCTCTAATTTTATTGAAAACGAACCTTATATTGAAGGCCTTAGGGCAACAGAAATGAGTTTACAGTTTTGACAATTACCCCTTTTCAATTTTCCTTTTGTTCAACTAGCACACTAAATTTTAATCCCAATTACTGAACAAACCCATCCCCTCTTTCCTGAAAGCTTCCCAATTAGTTATAGCAAGATTCCCTCAACTTAAACTCCCCCAAATACCCTTAAAATACTTGATAATTACCTTTATCCACAAATGAGGTTTGGAACCCATTCAACAACTGACAATCCCAAAACCCCTTACAAACCTGTTGGGCTTCAGCTAATGGTCCCATCTGCATGTAATGCAGGCCCCAAGCTAAACAAATCCCGACATACAGTAGATTTAGGAAGAAGAAGAAACAACAATAATCCGACTCAATAAAATCAAAACAATCATAATGGACCAATTCAAACCAGACCACGGGATTGTGACAAAAATTAAATAGAGGAACTAGAAATGATCAGTGAGGAATTACATGGATTCAAAGGTCTAACAGAACTGGACCATGTTAATTCGTTTAACAACAATCTGACAGGCTAAACGATTCTGAGGTCAAACACGACGACGGGAAAGCTAAAATTCTTCATTCTTGTAAGAACATGAGAAAAAGATAAAGAAGAGAAGGGGAACGGATAGACAGAAAAAGGATCAAGGGAGATAAAAATACCTAATACACGACGAAAGAAGACTTAGTCTAAGCAAACCCCGGCTCTTCCGATTTAGACCAAAGTGAGTGTTAATTAGCTGTTCTTGTGAGAACAGCCGACCAACTCTCATTTCAAACCCAAATTGTCTTCAGAAATGGGAGAACACGAACCCAAGCCCTTGCATGATGATCCCAGGACAGAAATAGATTTAGGATTTTATTTTTAGATTTGAGATTAAGGGCGATTGGTGGAAATTTTGAGGAAATTGACACTGATAAGGTATTTGAGGGATTATGGGGAGTGTATGGTTAACTTTTGGTGGGGATTGGAGCTTCACCGCAACCGATGGCAAATTCCAGTGGGCGGGGGTGGTGGTGAGAGACTAGGTTTGAGAGAGACGAAGAAGCAGGGTCTTAGGTTAGCCGGGTCTTTAGGACAGTTTTAATTAAAACCAAAGGCAGTTTCACAGTCGTTGGATGATGTAAAATGAGAGGCTAAGATAAATTTAACATAATTTAACTCAAAACGACGTAGTCATTCCCATACTACGCCGTTTCAAAGGTCTTATTGACTAACACTTGGACCGGGTGTGGGACTGGGTTCTTAGGCCTAGCATTCGTTTGGGCCTGCTGAATTTGCTCCAAGAAGCCCTTCTGATAATTTTTTTTTCAATTTTCAATTTTTCTTTTTCCCTTTCTAATTGATTAACAAAACAAAATAACTCTTAACTTAAAATAATTTCAAATAATTTACCAATTTAAAATATCTACTCATCATAGCATTTACAAAAATTAAATAACTCCTAAATTAAAAAAATAATAAAATTTAAAATTAAAAGGTTAAAAATGCAAAGTGAGCTATTTTTTTGTGATTTTCCCATTTATAAAACAACTAAGTTACTAATTAACATGAAAAATATAAAAATAAACCCCAACTGCAATGCCAGGTATGTTTTGTATTTTTCATGATTTAAATAAACATGCACAGAAAAAAACAAATAATTAAGAAAATTTCTAAAATAGCAAATAATTAAAAAAATATATTTCCTTGGGATTCTGTAGGAATAATTTATATAGGGCAAAAATTACGTGCTCACAGCTGCCCCTCTTTGCTCGGAAACACGAAGAGTTTTCGTGCAAAGATAAAGTGAGCGGATACGAGCGATTTTTGCCCGTTTGAATACTCCGTGGGAAGCATTTTTGAAAGATTTGACTGCAACCTACTTCCGAGGTTGCCTACATATCCTCGGCTATATAGGAATCAGGTCAGTGTAGTTCAGGAGGTTTTGGTAGCTGGGACTACCAGGAAGCTATGATTTCACTGTTGTTGCTGCTGCTACTGCTTGTTGAACCCCTTATTACACCAATACAAAATAGAAGAAGCTAGACTAAACTATAAAATACAAAAATCATATCTACATCATCAAACTTGATCTTGCAGTTCTTGTTGCTCTGTTGACTCATACTCTCCAGGTGAAATTCCTTTGTTGCTGACTTGAATTGTAATCTGAGGAGCTTTCCCTTTGTTTTTCAGGCGGGCACCTGATTACTGAATTTGAATCGTCTTCCTTCAAACATTGTTGCTTTCCCTTTGTTCTCCCAGTGGGCTCATGATTTCTAATATTTAAATGATCTTCCTTTCCTCCAAAACTTTCCTTGTTCTCCAGGTGGGTGTCTGATTGCCGAACTTCCTTTGAACATTGATGCTTCTGTTTGTTCTCCTGGCGGGCTCCTGACGCTGTCTTCCTTTGAACATTTCTGCTTCCTTTTGTTCTCCAGGTGGGCTCCTGATTACCAACACTTGCGCTGCTTTTCCTTAAAACTTGAACTACTTCCCTTTGTTCTTCAGGTGGGCTCCTGATTGCTGAACTCCTTTGAACCTCGCTACTTCCCTTCGTTCTCCGGGTGGGCTCCTGATTGTTGTCTTCCTTTGAACATTATTGCTTCCCTTCGTTCTTCAGGTGGGCTCCTAATTGCTGTCTTCTTTTGAACATTGCTGCTTCCCTTCGTTCTACAGGTGGGCTCCTGATTACCAACACTTACGTTGCTTTTCCTCGAAACTTGAACTGCTTCCCTTTGTTCTTCAGGTGGGCTACTGATTGCTGAACTCCTTTAAATGTTGTTGCTTTCCCATTGTTCTCCAGATGGGCTCCTGATTGTTGAACACTTGCACTAGTTTTCCTTTAAACTTGAACTGCTTCCCTTTGTTCTCCAGTTGGGCTCCTGATTGCTAAACTCCTTTGAACCTTGCTCCTTTCCCTTTGTTCTCCAGGTGGGCTCCTGATTGCTGAACACTTGCACTGCTTTTTCTTGAAACTTGGACTGCATCCCTTTGTTCTCCAGGTGGACTCCTGATTGCTGAACTTCTTTGAACTTTGTTGTTTTCCCTTTGTTCTCCAATTGATGATAAACTCAATACATATAGTGAAACCAACAGTAGAATGATTCAAACATTCACGCATGACATCACAATACAATAGCAATCTCTGAATCCATTCAAACACTGAAAATTGAATATTAAAGCAACAAGGTTGATGATGAAATCTGACTTGAACCCAACATTATTACCAAACTAAATATTATTCACCAAATTTTAGTGCATACCATGATAGTCCATGATTAAACACATGACAACAAGAGTCCAATTGACAAAATTTAAGTCGAAGTATAATGTAATTGATTGGAAGACTAAATCTACATGCTGAATTGAAACTTAATATAGCCCTTGGAAAGGTACTGGCAACAACATAGCCAAACACAATAGGTCATACAGTAAAAACAATGTAATGCAGAAAGCAAGGGTAAATTTTAAACCAAATCAGTTGATGCTATGCTTAAACTCCACATTTTCAATTATATGCTTTAATTTTAAGATTCATATTAATTAGAGTCCAAGTAGGTACCTAGATATCCAAAAGAAACTAAAGAAAAATGAGGATTTAACAGTAGCAATAGAGCATATGACTCAACAGCTCCAAACACAGCCAGGTTCAACTCTTTATACCATTTAAACCCAGATAAACAAGATTTCTTCGAAGCTTTTGAATTCCAGTTAACACTCAAGACTAAGGAGCAGATTCAGGACCAATTTCCGCCCCAAACGATGCATAAATTTTAATGTATTTTTAGAATAACCCTCTCAATGTATTTTCAGAATAACTCTCTCAACCGTTTTCTGATTTTTTAGTGTTCTAATCTCCTCTAATTTTATTGAAAACCAACCTTATATAGAAGGCCTTAGGGCAACAGAAATGAGTTCACAGTTTTGACAATTACCCCTTCCCCAATTTTCCTTTTGTTCAACTAGCACCCTAAATTTTAATCCCAATTACTAAACTACCCCATCCCCTCTTTCCTGGAAGCTTCCCAATCAGTTATTTCAAGAGTCCCTCAACTTAAACTCCCCCAAATACCATTAAAATACCTGATAATTAATTTTACCCACAACTGAGGTTTGGAACCAATTAAACAACTGACAATCCCAAAACCCCTCACAAACTTTTTGGGCTACAACTAATGGGTCTGTCTGCATGTAATGCAGGTCCCAAGCTAAACGAAGCCTGACATACAGCAAATTTCGGAAGAAGAAGAAAATTGCAATGATCTGACTCAATGAAATCAAAACAATCAATATGGACCAATTCAAACTAGACCACGAGATTGTAACAAAAATTAAACAGAGGAATTAGAAATGATCAGTGAGGAATTACATGGATTCAAAGGCCTAACAAAACTAGACCATGTTAAGTCATTTAACAACAATCTGACAGCCTAAATGATTCTGCGGTCAAACACGACAACAAGAAAGCTACAATTCTTCATTCTTAAAAGAAAAGGAGAAGAAGATAAAGAAGAGAAGGGAACGGATAGACAAAAAAAGGATCAAGGGAGATAGAAATACCTAATACCCGACGAATGACGACTTAGGCTAAGCAAACCCCGACTCTTCCGATTTAGACCAAAAAGAGTGTTAATCAGCTGTTCTTGTGAGAACAGCTGTACAACACTCATTTCAAGTCCAAATTGTCTTCAAAAATGGGAGAACACGAACCCAAGCCCTTGCATTATGAGTCCAAGACAGAAATGGATTTAGTTTTTTATTTTTAGATTTGAGATTACGGGCGATTGGTGGAGATTTTGAGGAAATTGACACCGGTAAGGTATTTGAGGGATTATAAGGAGTTTATGGTTAATTTTTGGTGGGGTTTGGAGCTTCACCGCCACCAATGCCGAATTCCGGTGGGCGTGGGTGGTGGTGAGAGACTGGGTTTGAGAGAGACGAAGAAGCAGGGGTCTTAGGTCAGTCAGGTCTTTCGGACAGTTTTAATTAAAACCAAAGGCAGTTTCACAGCCGTTGGATGATGTAAAATGGGAGGCTAAGATCAATTTAACATAAGTGAACTCAAAACGACGTAGTATCGTCCCCATACTACGTCGTCCCAAAGGTCTTATTGACTAACACTTGGACCGGGTGTGGGACTGGGCTCTTGGGCCTAGCAGTCGTTTGGGCCTGCTGAATTGGCTCCAAGTAGCCCTTCTGATTCTTTTTTTTTTTTTCAATTTCCAATTTTTCTTTTTCATTTTCTAATTGATTAACAAAACAAAATAACTCTTAACTCTAAATAATTTACCAATTTAAACTAACTACTCATCATAGCATTTATAAAAATTAAATAACTCCTAAATTAAAAGAAAAACTATAAATTTTAAAATTAAAAGGTTAAAAATACAAAGTGAGCCATTTTTTTGTGATTTTCCCATTTATAAAACAACTAAGTTACTAATTAACATGAAAAATATAAAAATAAACCCCAAATGCAATGCCACGTATTTTTTTGTATTTTTTGTTATTTAAATAAACATTAAACATGCACAGAAAAATACAAATAATTAAGAAAATTTTACGAAAATTCCTAAAATAGCAAATAATTAAAAAAAATCTATTTCCTTGTGATTCTGTTGTAGTAATTCATATAGGGAAAAAATCATGTGCTCACACTTGTCATATATGTTGATGACATAAATGTTATTGGAACTCCTATAGAACTCCAAAAGGCAATTGATTATTTAAAGAAGGAATTCAAAATGAAAGATCTCGGAAAGATAAAATTATGTCTCGGTTTGCAAATTGAAAATTTGGCAAATGGAATTTTCGTTCATCAATATACCTATATAGAAAAGGTATTGAAACGATTTTAAATGGATGGAGCACATCCATTAAGTACTCCGATGGTTGTGCAATCACTTGATGTGAATAAGGATCCATTCCGACCTCAAGAAAAGAATGAAGAGCTACTTGGTCCTGCAATACCGTATCTTAGTGCAATTGGTGCACTCATGTATCCTGCTAACACTATAAGGCCTGACATAACTTTTTCACTTAATGTCTTAGCAAGATATAGCTGTGCTCCTACAAGGAGACGTTGATATGGAATCAAACATATATTGCAGTATCTAAGAGGGACTACCGATATGGGCTTATTTTATAGCAATAATTGCAGTCTCAATCTTGTTGGTTATGCCGACGCTGGGTATTTATATGAACCACACACGGATCGATCTCAAACATGCTATTTTTTACATCTGGATGCACTGTCATATCTTGGCGATCGACTAAGTAATCAATCGTGGCTACTTCATCTAATTATACTGAGATAATTGCTATTCATGAAGCAAGTCGAGAATGTGTGTGGTTGAGGTCTGTAATACATCTTATTTGAGACAAATGTGGTTTGAAGTGTGACAAACTACCTACGATTTTGTATGAAGATAATGCATCATGCATAGCCCAAATGAATGGAGGATTCGTAAAAGGAGATAGGACAAAGCACATTTCACCAAAGTTATTTTTCACATATGATCATCAAAAGAATGGTGATATCAATGTGCAACAAATTTGTTCAAGTGATAGTATAGCTGATTTGTTCACCAAATCTCTACCAACGTCAACATTCAAGAAGCTAGTGTACAAGATCGAGATGCGAAGGCTCAAGGATGTGAATTGATACTATGATCAGGGGGAGTTAATACGTGTTGTACTCTTTTTCCCTTACAAGGTTTTGTCCCGCTGGGTTTTCCTTGCAAGGTTTTTAATGAGACAACCAAAAGGCGTATTTATAAACATGTGTACTCTTGGAAGGACGCACGACAAATTCCATGACCTCGGGTGTGCACCAAGTCATATATCCACCTTCTTCCCATTGGAAGTTAGTACCTCCCGCTTTCTTGTTTATTTCTTTGTGATAGTTAAATTGTGGCTATTTAGTTAGCATTAGTTTAAGCATATTATTAGCATACTTGTAATTGCTACTTGTTATCTTCTAGTTGGGTCATATTCTGTGCTAGTGACTTTTCGTAGTCTATTATGGGTAGAGTAAGGTCATGTCCTCGAGGGATACGGGGGGTGGGTGATAAGTAGGAATTTTGACTACTAATTTGCACCCTTTTACTTTCGTTTTAGCTCAAAAATACTTAAAGGTATTCCCGAAAACTGGTAAAATATGCTTTGTTACAAGAGTATTGGAAAATGAGCCAACATGATGAAATCAACTCAAGTAAGGAGTAATTTTGGACAAGGACTAAAACCAAGTAAAAAGTGTCAAAGTGCGGACAACAGAATCTTATTTGCAGCCGCAGAATGTGAAGGAATTTTGACAGTGCTACTTTGCAATGTGCGGACCACACAATAATTATGCGGCAGCAGAAGAGTAAGATCGGAGATGTCCAACTTGAAGTACATCGAGAAGTGCGGATGCACTATTATTGTGCACCACAGAAGTCCAGAGTTCGGCCATACTTAGAAATGTGCAGTTCGCAGAACCTGAAGAAGTACGGCAGCAATTCAGAATTGTGCAGCCGCAAAAGTCCCTCCTGTCAAGCTCAACTTCAAAGTGCAGACCGCACACAAAATTATGCAGCCGCAGGACTTCCAAAAGGGCAATTTTGTTCGAATATTTTAGCTGTGTATAAATAGTCTTTTTGTCAAAATTAGGTCAAGTTTAAACATCTGAAAGTAGATAGCCGTTTTTATTTACTAGTTTAGGAAATTTTACAATAGCTTGTCTAATTTACATTGGATTTTTATCTCTTTATCATCTAATATGAGTTTAATCTTCTTTTTTTCTTTAATTTCTTCATTTTTATCCATGAGTAGCTAAATATCTAGCTAGGATTGTGACCCAACCCTAGTGTGGGTACCTATGGGTATTCGATTCAGGGCTTGTTTAAGGTTGGGTGTGTGATATTTAGCCTAGTTCTTGCTTAAATTCAAAAATTAATGGTTAAAAACATTGATTCATGCCTAATTGACTTAGTCTCTGTTTGATAAAGAGAGATTGAGTCAAGGAAAACTTAGCTAACAAGAAATTAGGGTGAATTCAAGAAATTGATAGTCGCAATTAAAGGGTTGAATCTAGAAATAGTAAAACCCAACTTGAGCATTTATCAATTATTTTGTGAATTACCCATTTGGCCTTGAGAAAGCCAAATTGGTCAAAACCACTCTATTACCGAGAGGTATTGAGCGAGTAATTGTGTGTGGATTGATATATTACGACCCGGCCAACGAAACTCGCTCTAACGCCCATAACCCGTTAGGCAACTACCTAGGTGGAAGTTACAACCCTAGATCTTTTACAACTTGAAAAACAACACAAAAGTATCATTCTCTAGTTTTATATTTGCAAACAGTAGCTTAATTTAGAAGTAGAAAAAAACAACAAAGTATGTAGAAGTGCATTTTGGACACATTATACGCTTAGTCCGATACCTAATCCCATCTACGCTCCCTGAGGAATCGATCCCGACTCTTATTTGGGTAATTATAATTGCATCAACCACTTCACAACCCCAATATGAGGTATGAACTTGGGCGACATTAATTTTTGGCACCGTTGTCGGGGAGCTAAAAAGGATTTAGCTATATATTTGGTTTTGTGTGTGATTTGTCTTCCTTTCCTTCGGGGTTACTAATCTATTTGTGAAACAATTATAGGTGATACAATGGCTCTCAACAAAAATGATCCTTTTGGAAACATGCCATTGGGGATGACGGGGATGATGACCAAATTGAAGAGTTTCCTCTTGAACCTCAAGCAAATAGACGAGGCCGACTGCCTCAAGACAACGTTCCTGTTCCACCCCACATCTACCAAGAGCGGCTGCACACCGGGTGTTGCCAAATGAAAGGTCTGCAAGTGCCATAGTTCCGCCCCGCATTAGGGCGGGAAACTTTCAAATCACAAATGTTATGCTCACGCTATTGGAACAACGTGGATTCTTCACCAGGGCTTCGAGTCAAAATGCATACAAGTACTTGAAAGTGTTTGTTGACACTTGCTGGGGAGTGAACGGACAAATGTCTCCAAGGATGCTTTAAGATTGAGGCTATTCCCTTTCTCTCTTCGGGGGAAAGCCTTGGATTGGTTAGAGAGGTTCCAAATCATTCTATCCATACATGGGATGAATTGGTCGAGAAATTCATTTACAAGTTCTTTTCTCCTAGGCATGTGGCAACTCTTAGGGATGAGATTCTAGCTTTCAAACAAGAACCCAATGAGCCTTTGCATGAGATATGGGAGAGATACCCAACAATGGTCAAAGAGTGCCCCAATAATGACATGACGAAAGATATGATTCAACAAACTTTCTATGGGGGGATCAACACTACCAATCAATGCACGGTCAACCAACTTGTCGGTGGAAATTTCATGACAATGCCATATGCTGAAGCTTGTGAGATCTTAGATGAAATGGCAAATACTTCATCAGCATGGAAAAGTAGAGCAAATGTTCCTCAAGGTGATCCAATGTGATTCACTTGCATAAAAAATTACATGATTATGGGCAAGCAATTGCCGAGTTGACCACCATATGAATCAACTAGCCAAAGCTCAACTTCAACAAGTTCAAGGTCATAAGCAAGTAAATACAATGAAGGGAGTTATTATGATGGTAAACAAGAGAAGGCAAAAGGTCCTCAAGTGCAAAACCGGGTTGAAAATTATGTTCAAGATGATAGTGGATTTGATCAAGATGGACAATAAAATGAACAAGAGGAGGAAGTACAATATGTGAACAACTTCCAAGGTCAAATAAACAACAATCAAGGCCCAAATCAATAACAATGGCGACCACAAGGAAATCAAGAAAATTGGAATTCAAGCAATCAAGGTAGTTGGAACAATCAAACAACCAAGGGAATTGGAACAATCAAATAAATCAAGAAAATTGGAATGGTCAAAATAACCAAGGCAATTGGAGTGGCAATAATCAAGGCTACTGGGGAGGTAACAACCAAGAAGGGTGGAACAACAACAACAATAACCGGGGGTTGGGTTTTTAAAGGCCCCCGATATTTCAACAACCGAGCAACCCGGCTCCTTATCCTTCTCAAGGTCCAAGCTCTTCCAACAATGAGATGGGACGAATTGAGAACATGTTTAAACAAATGATGGATAAGAAAGTCGACTTTGATGCTCAACTAGCCCCTTACAACACTTCTATTCGCAATATGGAAGTTAAATTGGGCCAAATCTCGCAAGCTTTGAACAATCATCCTAATGGGGCACTACCAAGTGATATAGTGGTGAACCCAAAGGGTGGGAACAACACGCGACATTCCATGGCCGTTACTACAAGGAGTGGAAAAGGTGGGCTTTCAACCGCCTAAAGTCAAAAAACAATTGTGGATGATGAGCAATTGGTACAAGAAGATGAGATGACAAGCAATGCAGTGCAAGCAAATGATGAGGTGAGAATTGATATTGAAGACAATGTGGAGGAAAATCAAGAAGAAGTGAAAATGTCTAGGGAGCACATTGTTGACATACCGGAACCGGTAATGCCAAAGGATAAGGCACCAATGCCAAGGCCTCCTCCCCCATATCCTCAAAGGCTTGCCAAGCAAAATGGTGAAAACCAATTCAAAAAGTCTATTGACATGATGAAGAGTTTATCTATTAATGTGCCATTGGCTGGGGCTTTGGAGCAAATGTCGGTTTATGAAAAGTTCATGAAGGACTTGGTAACAAAGAAGAGGTCAATGAATTGTGAGACTATAAAGATGACACAGCAAGTGAGTGCAATTGTACACTTAATGGCTCCTAAATTAGAAGATTCGGGCGCTTTCACTATCCCTTGTACTATTGGAAGCGCCGACCTTGCCAAAGCTCTTTGTGATCTCGGGGCATATCAACTTGATGCCCTATTCAATGTTCAAAACTTTGGAAATCAATGTCACGCCCCAACTCGGGGAGCACAGCCGACGCTCAACCAAGTGAACCCGGCCGAGCAAGCCTATTAGATTCTTTCTGCCCAAACCCGCCCATGATTAAAGAAAAGACGTATTTTCACCAATTAAATAGTGGGGAGATCATGTACACAACACTAATTCATTTTTGTTAGTTACATCATTTAGAAGTCTCAAAATATACACATATATTTTTCAACACAAGCACATTCAGAATAGCAATTTCTATAATGATTAATTTGGGACTTACACCGATTTCATGAACACCACGGGATTCAGTTCTAAGAAGAGGATTTTTTAGCTATACACACCTCGTTTGAGCTCCCTTAAGCTTTAAAGCGCTCCAGAATTATTATCAACTTTGATCTATTTTAGAAATATAGCAAGTTGAACCAAAAATTAGAAAGATGATCATGGTGCTAGTTCATTTGGGCATTTTATCAACCACCAAGTGTGCGTTAAGGTTTCAAGGTCCCTTTGTATGGAATATTTCATCATCCCACAACCCATTCATCATCATTTTTAGCTCATAATCTCTTATACCCTTTGTTTATACATGCATGCAAGATGGACAACTCCTATATCCATGAATTATCTTGTTAATTGCCCATTCTAGTTACATTTCGAAATTAAGAGTTAGGCTGATAGAATCTTACCCCTTAGGATGAAGACCTAGTGAATTTTTCCCTTGTTAATCTTCAATGTGGGAGAAAGAATTGTAGAACAAATGGTTGAGGAACCCTCCTTCTCTCTAAGGCACTCTCTCTCTCTCTCTCTCTCTCGACAATACCAGATTTTTACAAGAAAATGGTCTACAACACTTAAATAACGTGATTGGGTCGGGTTATAAAGTTAGAAAAATAGGAGCCCCGACACAGATCTACGGTTGCATATGCAACCGCATAATGCTTTTGCGGTCCGCAAAGTGGGCCGCATAATTGGCCCTCCAGAACTAATATTTTCTGCTTTAGTTTGCGACTAGGCTGTGGTCCGCAGACCTGTTCTACAGTCGCATCATGCACCACAGAACTACCATTTGAAAAATCTTAAAGTTGGATATGCGATCATAGTGCCACTCGTAAAATGGTTCTGCGATCGCATAATGGGCCGCAAAAATAACATCAAAATGGCCAAAAAGACTGCCTCACTCTGCGGCCCGCAAATTGATTATGCGGCCGCATAATGAGCCACAAAAATGCATATTTCTGCAAAAGATTTTTCCTTTAACTCTTTAGCGTACTACTCATCCCAAAAAGTTTGGGTTTCTAGGTAAAATTTTATAGGGCTTTACAATTGGGAAACCAAGACCCACATCTATGAGGTTACAAATGGCGGATCGTACTATGAATAGACCATTGGGTATTATTGACAATGTGTTAGTTCGTGTTAATAAGTTTATCCTTCTAGCAGATTTTGTGATTCTTGATTGTGAAATGGACTATGAGGTGCCTATTATTTTTGGAAGACCTTTCCTTGCTACGGGGAAGGCTCTTGTTGATGTGGAAGCCGGTGAGCTCACCTTCCGGGTGGGTGATGAAAAGGTGGTCTTCTATATATGCAAATCTATGAGGCAACCGAATAGCAATGAAGTTTTTTGGTTTGTGGACTTGGTGACCAATATGATTATTGATGATGCTAGTGCCACAATGAATATTGAGGATACTTTGAAAGCCATTTTGCTCAACCTTGATGATGATGATGAGAAAGATGGCTATGTAGAATGTGTGAATGCATTACAAGTTATGGGATCGTACACTTATGAACCCCGCAAATTATCCTTGGATCTTGAAAACCGGAAGACTCCTCCTACAAAGCCCTCAATCGAGGAGCCTCCCACTTTGGAGTTAAAGCCATTGCCTCCACATCTCAGGTATGAATTCTTTGGACCTTGTTCTACTTTACCGGTTATCCTCTTGTTTGACTAATGTGTAAGTAGAATCCATATTGGCGGTTCTACAAAAGAGGAATAAAGCTATAGGGTGGACATTGGTGGATATTTGGGGCATAAGCACCGCCTTTTGCATGCACAAGATTATTTTGGAGGAGGATGCCAAACCCTCCGTTGAACATCAAAGAAGGCTAAATGAAGCAATGCAAGAGGTAGTCAAAAAAGAGATCATAAAGTGGTTAGATTCCGAGGTTGTTTAGCCCATTTCTGATAGTTCATGGACTTCTCTAATGCAATGTGTTCCGAAGAAAAGGGGGATGATTGTGGTTACCAACGACAAGAATGAGTTGATTCCTACAAGAACGATGATCGGATGGAGAGTGTGTATGGACTATCGCAAGCTCAACAAAGTCACAAGGAAAGATCATTTCCCGCTTCCCTTCCTTGATCAAATGCTTGATTGGTTGGACGGTCGTGCTTTCTATTGTTTTCTCTATGGGTATTCCGGCTACAATCAAATTCTCATTGCTCTGAAGGATCAAAAAAAGACTACTTTCACTTGTCCCTATAGTACTTTTGCATTCTCGCAGATGCCATTTTGGTTATGCAATGCACCGACGACTTTTTAACGGTGTATGATGGATATCTTCACTGACATGGTGGAGGATTTTCTTGAGGTCTTCATGGTTGACTTTTTCGTGGTCGGGAATTCTTTTGATGATTGAAGAAACGAACTTGGTATTGACTTGGGAGAAATGTCACTTCATGATCGAGGAAGACATTGTCCTTGGCCATAAAATTTCAAAGAATGGTATCGAGGTTGAGAAGGCCAAAATAGAGGTGATTTCTAGACTCCCACCCCCTACATCTGTGAAGGGAGTGAGGAGCCTCTTGGGTCATGCGGGGTTCTATCGCCGATTTATCAAGGATTTTTCCAAAGTAGTGAATCCCTTGTGTAAGCTTTTGGAGAAGGATGCCAATTTCCATTTCAACGAGGATTGCATGAAGGCATTTGAATTGTGTAAGTTCAAGTTGATTACTACACCTATTATTACTGCACTGGATTGGAGTTTACCTTTCAAGCTCATGTGTGACGCAAGTGATCTAGCGGTTGGAACAATTTTGGTGCAACAAATCAACAAAATCTCCATCCGGTCTACTATGCCAGTAAGACCATGAATGATGCCCAAGTCAATTACACAGCGACCGAAAAAGAGCTATTTGCGATTGTCTTTGCTATGGAGAAATTTCGCCCGTACTTGATGGATACAAAGGTGATTGTCCACACCGATCATGCAACACTTTGGTACTTAATGAGCAAGAAGGATTCAAAGGCGAGGTTAATGTAGTGGGTGATTTTATTGCAAGAGTTCGATCTAGATATCCAAGCCTGAAAAGGTAGTGAAAATCAAGTGGCGGACCACTTGTCTCGATTGGAGGAGGAGGGGATGCCACATCACAGCCTTGAGATTAATGATTCCTTCCCTGACGAGCAACTTTTAGCCATTTCAATGACTGAGATGCCATGGTTCGCCGACTTAGCAAATTAATTTTTGAGTGGCATTGTACTGAATGAGTTCTCTTCAAACCAAAGGAAGAAGGTCAAACTGGATTGCCTTGATATTATTAGGATGAACCGTACCTCTTCCAGATTTGCACCGATGGTGTGATTTAAAGATGTGTAACGGAGGAGGAACAAATGGAAATTCTTGAGGC
The DNA here is from genome assembly GCA_026770625.1 of Nicotiana glauca. Lineage (NCBI taxonomy): Eukaryota > Viridiplantae > Streptophyta > Magnoliopsida > Solanales > Solanaceae > Nicotiana > Nicotiana glauca. Next base: position 51,135 of record MU769277.1, read on the forward strand.
TTGACACTTTTCACCATATGGTGGTCACCATGGTGGAGCTAGAACGGCGGCAAAAGTGTTGAGTTATGGATTCTATTGGCCTACTCTCTACAAAGATGCTAGTGAGCTTGTCAAACATTGTGATGAATGCCAAAGAGCCGGTGGAATCTCAAAGAAAAACAAAATGCCTCTCACCACCATTTTGGAGATAGATATTTTTGATATATGGGGTATTGATTTCATGGGTCTATTTGTGAGCTCGTGCAAAAACACCTACATTCTAGTCGTGGTTGATTATGTGTCGATATGCGTGGAGGTCGTTGCTTTTCCCAATAATGAAGCGAGGGGTGTGGTGGCTTTTTTGAAGAAAAATATCTTTACAAGATTTGGTACTCCAAGGGCTATCAGAAGTGATGGGGGTTCACATTTTTGCAACAAGGCCTTTGATACCTTACTCATCAAGTATGTTATCAGTCACAAAGTTTCCACTCCCTATCACCCTCAAGCAAGCAGACAAGTGGAAGTCTCCAACCGGGAGATCAAGAGTATTTTGTCAAAGATAGTGAATTCCAACCAAACGGATTGGTCGAAGAAACTCGATGATGCTTTATAGGCCTATAAGATGGATTACAAAACACTGATTAGGATGTCTCCATACCGGTTGGTGTTCGGGAAAGCTTGTCACCTTCTGGCGGAACTTGAGCGTAAGGCCATGTGGGCTGTGAAGAAATTGAACCTTGAATGGGATGTCACGCTAACTTAAGGTTGATACAATTGAATTAGATAGATGAATTTCGTTACCATGCATATACAAGTTCTTCCTTATACAAGGAGAAGATGAAGTACCTCCATGACAAGTACATCATAAACAAGGAGTTCAAAAAAGGTGATCTTGTGTTATTGTTCAATTCTAAGTTACGGATGTTTTCGGGGAAGTTGAAGTCAAAATGGAGTAGCCCGTTTGAGGTTGTTGGTGTGACACCATTCGGTGCGTTGGACTTGAGAAATAAGAATGATGAAGTGTTTAGAGTCAATGGGCACCGGGTGAAACACTGTCTTGGAAAAGTTAATGATGGCCACGTCATGACGGTAATTTGCATCGTGTCATGACGTTAAATTAGGCGCTTCTTGGGAGGAAACCCATGTGTCTTTTTCTTTATTTTTTTCTTCTTCTTTAGATAGGTTTTGTTTTGTGCTAATTAGTATTGAAGTGTATGCAGGAATGAGCGTGCTTTGCAAGGACTGTGCCCAGAAGAATGGCTAAGTGTTGAAAAGTGCGGACCACACATTAATTGTGCGGACCGTACAATTTTGTATGCCCCAGTAGAGAGGAATCTGCAGCCACACAATTTCTTGTGGCCGCACAACTAGAGACCCAAAAATGCACCCTCTCGAAACTGTCTGACAGAAAACATATCCAGTCTGCGGTCACACTTGAAATTGTGTTGTCCATACAAATTTCTGCGGCTGCACTCACTTTTGTGCAGACCGCAGAGCTTCAGCTAGGCTCAAATAAAGAGTGCGGACCACACTCAAAATTGTGCGGCCGCACTCAACTGCATTTTTGACCTAATACGGTCAACCTATAAATAGGTCCTCATAGTACTATTCACAACTTTACACACTCTGAGCTCTTAAGACCTAAGCATGTGCAGTGCTCACAAATTGTTTCACACTCCACACTCATTTCATCAGTCTGGATTCTTCCATTTATCTTTAATCACTGTATGTTCAATTCATGTTTAGATTTTTCAATTTTTCTTAGTTTTTGTTCTTCAGTATATAGTTTTTTTAGGCCTAAAATTTCAAATGTTCTTCATATGTGCTTAAAATTGTGTGGGTAATATTATATGCACTCATTGGGGACTGGATAAATCATGTATCATGTTTAATTTTCCAATACTATGTCTACATTGTGCAAAAATTTGAAAAACCTAGTCAGTGCCGTATGATTATAAATTGTGCGGCCGCACATGAAATTTTGCAATCCGCAGATACTGAGTTATGGCACAATATTGAGCATGCAATGTGTGGACCGCACTCAAAATTGTGCGGTTCGCAAAAAATTGTGCGATCCGCATAAAAATGTGTGTGACCGTACGTTGAAACTTCAGAGAACCAATAGTCTGAACCTGTTTTTGTGCGGCTGCACCCAAAATTGTACGGTCCACACTTCAGTTGTGCGACCGCACTATAAAATTGTGTGGTCCGCATAAGGCAGTCTTCGGTCGCACCCAATATTGTGTGGTCCGCATTTTCATTTCCGTGGACAGTTTCTTTTTTCTATAATTATTAACTGCATCTGGACTTTAACTGACCTATGTGCTTTGTATTGTAGATAATGGTTCGATCACGAGGCATAGGTGATACATCTAAAGGTAGGGGTGAACCCTCCCGAGGCCGAAGCAAGAGGACTCAACCTTTGGGAGTATAGAAGAAAACATCAACCAAAAAGCAAACCACAGGGAGAGGTAGGGCTAAAGAGCCTTCAGAATCAAGCTCGTATGTCCCGTCAAGGGAATCCTACAAGGGTCCCTCAGTGGAGGAACAACCTAAGGCCCAATCCCAACCATCAGAATTCCACGGGAGATACCAACTCCGCGACGAACCCCTCACCACAACAAGTTCTTCTGAGGGTTCAGATGTCGACAGCCAGGGTTTAGAACCCAACTCTACACACACTCCCCCTACACCAGTTGCAGTAGAAGATGAAGATGATGTTCCCGATGATGGTAAAGGAGGTGACACTAGAGTGGATGACCTAGAAAGATCAAATAAGAAGGAGATATGAGAAGATAGATTTGTGAGTTTGATAGCCTTCACAAAGTTCAAAGAATTGTGGTCCCAGAGATCGCTCACACTTGAGCAACAATTCTTATTGAAGGATTTGGATTGATACAATCCAAATGTCCTTAAGCAGTTCAAGAAGCGCAAAGGGTGGATGTGGTTCACCCAGATTGTTGTGGATGCCAAGGAGCACTTGGTATGTGAATTCTATGCCAATGTGGCACACATCAAGAAGGGTACTAAAGTGACCAAAGTGAGGAATTTGAAGGTCAGATTCGATCAAGGCTCTCTGAACACTTACTTGGGGTTCGAGGAGGTAAAGCCAGTCCAGTACATGGAGAAGCTTTCTATAAGTGATGAAGCTCGCCCTTGGCTAGCGGAGATCTTGGAAACTCCAGGACCACCACCACCGTGGATCACAGTGGGGGTTTCCATTGCACGTGCCACACTTAATTTTAAAGCAAAAGGGTGGCAAACTTTTGTGTGCAGCCGGTTATACCCGAGCTGGAATGAGAACAATCTCCCACTCCCCCGAGCATTTTTAGTGGAATCTATCATGGCCGAGTACCCAATCAATGTGGGTGCCATCATGTCATCCAACGTGTCAGTGGTTGTTCGAAAAGGTAAAAGTTCTTATCCATATCCTATCACCCTCACAAAATACCTTACAAATGCAAAGGTGGAGCCGAGGAGCTTTGATACAAATGTGCAGGCTAAAAATCCCTTCTTATGTACTCTTTGCAAGGTCCGAGCAACCCAAAGTTCAAAGGTAAGGCAACTGCCACTGGTTGCCAGTCTGATAAGCTAACAGTGGTGGTTACAGATTCAGCTGCTGAGCCTTCCATAGTAGCCGGTCCTTCCACTGAGACAGCTGACATGCCACCACCTCCATTTTCTTAACCATATACATCAGTATCAATGCCTGCCTTATCCACATATCCACTCACTACGCTGCAAGTCTCCCAGACTTTGGCGAGTCACAACAACTGGATGAAAATAACTACTTCAAAGTTGTCTGACATATCCAGTGTTATTGCAGCACAGTCTTCTGCCCCAGTAGCATCACAGGTACTTCCGTCAGTGGAGGAAACATTGAAAAAGATCCTGGACAATCAGAAGACCATCATGGATACATTGGTGGCGCTTGAGGGAGCTATTGAGGAGTTGGGCAAACAGGTGAAGAAGATGTGGAAATTTTAAGCTTCGAAGAAATTAGTGGATAGATTGAGAAAAGAAGTGGCCAAGATAGCATCCAGTGGGGATATACCACTTGACTTACTGATGGAGATAGTTCCATTAGTACCAGCAGACCCAGCAACACCATCAGTAGAGGCAGCATCTGGCCAGTCTGAGGAGTCAGACCTTGCTGCCCACACTGCTGAGGAGGTGCTTCAGATGTTCAACAACCCCGTTATTCCCCGACCGGAGGATGATGAGATACAGTTGGAGGATCCAGAGGGTGCTGATGATGCCATGCACACTGAGACCACATAGGGAGTTCTCTTCACTATCTACCCTTCCTTATTCTAATTTTTTGTGCATTGAGGACAATGCTTATTCTTATTCAGGGGGTGGTCTATTTTGGTTGGTTTGATATGACTTTGGCTTGTAATAACTTTAATAATTTTTTTCTTTTATATTTATTCTCTCTTTCATTATGTATATATTCCTCCCTCTCTTTTGATGTATATATTCTATTCCCCTCGATTTGTATATTCATTTGTCTTACTTTCAGTAGTTTATTTTATAGCTTCTTTAGTTTGTTTTTCTTAGTAGTATAACTTCTTATTTAATTTAATAGCTTCTTTTTTATTTGGTAGTTTCTTTTTATGTTTAAGTGAGCAATAAGCCTTTGGTTGTTTTAATGTCACGGTTCTTTCCAAAGGTGAGTTTTGTGTAAACTGGGTGGCTCTTCCCAACGATGGATGGTGTGACAACCTTCTTAAGGGATTGAGTCCGTTTTTGATATTTAGGTAAAAATAGTAGTATTGATGAATAAAAAGGGTCAAACATGCTTCAATTGGTACCAACACATTTAACTACGGCCTTATGGTCAAAAATAAGTTCTTGGCAAGAAATAGCTCCAATTAGTGACCTTTAGACTCTTGTGTTGACTTGAGCAATCATCGAGTGGTTTAGTTGAACCATTAGTGACTTTCAATCTTGAATATGGTTGTTGTGGGCCCCCGACTCTATCCTCTTTAACAATCCAATTGTGTGAGAAGTGAGATTTTTGTTGCAAGTCCAAGTACCCGTGTGAATGGTCTAGAACTTGCCCCGAATGTGTTTCTAGCAAAATTCTAAGTTTTGCTTGGCTTGAGAAGTGATTGTAGGCTCTCCTTGGCCCACTTAAAATATTATATGTCCCACCATTGTTGTTACCCCTAGTCAACCTATTTGAGCCTAAGACCTTTCTCATTTGATAGTCATGTTACAAGCCTTTACCCATTTGTAGTGACCCTCTCTTGGCACCCCAGCTTTCCTTAATGCTCTTGCAATTTGCTGAAACTTAAGTTTGGGGGGAGAGACAAGGAGTTGAAAGTGGTATAAAGGCACAAAAAGAGATGAAATGAAGAAAAGAAAAGGCAAAGAAAAAAGAAAGAATGAACAAAAGAAAAATGCAAAAAGAAAGTAAATAAAATGAAGAGTTGAAGGGATTCAAAGAAAAGCAACGATGCAAAGCATGAAGAAAACAAAGAAGGAGAAAATGAACACCATGACCGAGAAAGAGTGATATTAAGTCTATTTAGTTCCCCTAAGGAAAAAGATAATGACTCAAAGAGTTGGCAAAACATGAACCAAAAAGAGAAAAATGGAGTACTTAAGGAAAGATGAACTCGTTTCTATTCCAATATTCCCTACCCTTGTCCAATAAGCCTGCATTACATTCTGAAAAAGCCCTACATGATTTCAAGCTGAGTGAACTTACATTAGTGGTGATTTACATGAGGGGAAAGATATGGTACTTAGAGCCGTACTTGTGACATTCTTTTGAGAGAGATGAGTGAACTTTTCACAAATCCTTGAATTGAGTGCTATAGTCTTAAGTGAGATATGCTAACGGAGAGTAGAGGAGGAGGAGTTTGAAATCCACAATGACCTACATGAAAAAGCAAGCTTCCTTGATAAATAAAGTCAACTCTTGATGTTGTAGTGTCACATTAGAACTGTTGTACTTAAAAAGTCAAATCATTGCCTTATTGATAATTCATAAGTGTTAGGGGTAATTGTTGGTCTCAATTAATGTGTGTTTGATTCACCTAAGGCTAGATGAAATAGCTATTTTCTTGTGGAGGTGGGAATTACCTTATTTGCTTGAGGACAAGCAAAAACTTAAGTTTGTGGGAGTTGATAAGTAGGAATTTTGACTACTTATTTGCACCCTTTTACTTTCGTTTAAGCTCAAAAATGCATAAAGGTATTCCCGAAAATTAATAAAATGTGCTTTCTTCCAGGAGTATTGGAAAATAAGTCAACATGATGAAATTCAACTCAAGTAAGGAGTAATTTTGGACAAGAACTAAAACCAAGTAAAAAGTGTCAAAGTACGGACCGTAGAATCTTGTCTGCGGCCGTAGAATGTGAAGGAATTTTAACAATGTTGCTTTGCAATATGCGGACCACACAATGTTGTGCGGGCGCAGAAGAGGAAGATCAGAGAGGCCCAACTTGAAGTTCATCGAGAAGTGCAGACCACATTATTATTGTGCGGCTGTAGAAGTTCAGAGTGCGGCCGCACTCAGAAATGTGCGGTTCACAAAACCTGAAGAAGTGCGGCCGCAGAAGTCCCTCTTGTCAAGCTCAACTTCAAAGTGCACCGCACACAGAATAATGCGGCCGCAGAACCTCCGAAAGGGAAATTTTGTCCGAAATTTTTAGCTGTGTATAAATAGTTTTTTTGTCAAAATTAGGTCAAATTTGAACATCTGAAAGTAGAGAGCCATTTTTATTTACTAGTTTAGGAAATTTTACAATAGCTTTTCTAGTTTACATTAGATTTTTATCTCTTTATCATCTAATATGAGTTTAATCTTATTTTATTATTTAATTTCTTTATTTTTATCCATGAGTAGCTAAATTTCTAGGTAGGGTTGTGACCCAACCCTAGTGTGGTCACCTAATGGGTGTTCAATTTAGGGCTTGTTTAAGGTTGTGTGTGTGATATTTAACCTAGTTCTTGCTTTAATTCAAGAATTAATGGCTGCAAACATTGATTCACGCCTAATTGACCTAGTCTCTACTTGAGAAAGAGAGATTGAGTCTAGGAAAACTTGACTAGCAAGAAATTGGGGTGAACTCAAGAAATTGATAGTCCCAATTAAAGGGTTGAATCTAGAGATAGTAAAACCCAACTTGAGCATTTATCAACTATTTTGTGAATTAGCCATTTGGGCTTGAGAAAGCCAAATTGGGCAAAACCACTCTATTACCGAGAGGTATTGAGTGGTTAATTGTATGTTGATTGCTATATTACGCCCCGACTAACGAAACTCGCTCTAGAGCCCACAACTCGTTAGGCAACCACCTAGGTGGAAGTCACAACCCTAGATCTCGTACAACTTGAAAAACAACACAAAAAACTATCATTCTATAGTTTTATATTTGCAAATAGTAGCTTAATTTATAAGTAGACAAAACAACAAAATATGCGAAAGTGCATTTTGGACACATTATACGCTTAGTCCAAGTATATACCTAATCTCATCTACGCTCCCTGAGGAATCAATACAGACTCCTAGTTGTGTAATTATAATTGCATCGACCGCTTTACAACCCCAATTTGAGGTGTGAACTTGGGAGACATCAGTGGGCGGAGGGTGGGAGGGGGTCAGAGGATAGGACAGGAGGCAAGGAGGGTAAGGGGAAAAGGGGAGCTTGTATGTTGAGGATTGGGTCTTGGACTATAGGCACGCTGACAGGTAAGTCTATTGAGTTGGAGAAGATTCTCCAGAAGAGAAAAGTAAATATATCTTGTGTCTAGGAGACTAGATGAGTAGGGTCGAAGGCGAGGGATTCAGACGGGTATAAGTTGTGGTACTCTAGAGTCGTGAAGGATAAGAATGGAGTTTGTATCTTGGTGGATAGGGATCTTAGAGAGTCTATGGTTGAGGTTAGGCGGGTGAATGATAGAATAATTTTTATTAAGTTGGTGATCAGTGAGTACACCCTCAATGTCACTAGCGCTTATGCGCCGCAAGAGGGCTTGGATAAGGAGGTTAAAAAGCGCTTTAGGGATGGTTTGGATGAGATTGTGCGTAGTATTCCACCTGCTGAGAGGTTATTTATAGGAGGGGATTTCAATGGCCATATTGGGTCGGGTTATGGTGGCTATGGCGAGGTGCATGGTGGCTTCGGCTTTGGGGATAAGAACGGAGGAGGTTCTTCGTGTTGGATTTTGCTAAGGCATTCGAGCTGGTGATTACAAACTCGAGTTTTCCGAAAAGGGATGGGCATCTAGTAACTTTCCAAAGTTCGATGGTGAAGACTCGAATTGATTACCTCTTCTTGAGAAGGTGTGATAGAGGGTTGTGCAAGGATTTCAAGGTTATCCCGGGTGAGACCCCCGTAATCCAGCATAGGCTCTTGGTAATGGACGTCGGTATTGCGATAAGGAGGAAGAAGATGTATGCTCTTGGTCGATCGAGGATTAGGTGGAGAGCCTTAACTAAGGATAAAGCCCAGGAGTTGGAGGGGAGGTTATCGGCTATGAGAGCCTAGAGGAGTAGTGGGGACGCGAGCGCTATGTGCTCTATGACGGCGAACTATGTTAGAAGGCGGAGAGAGAGGTGCTAGGGATATCAAAAGGTCACTTTGGCAGGCACCAAGGCGACTGGTGGTAGAATGACGTAGTCCAAGGAAAAGTGGAGGCGAAGAAGGAAGTGTATATGAGGTTGGTAGGGAGCACAAGCGATGAAAATAGGAGAGCAAATAGAGAGAGGTACAAGGTAGCAAGAAATGAGGTTAAGCTGGCGGTCACGGAGGCTAAAAATGCAGCATTTAGCCGTCTATATGAGGAATTAGTAGAAAAAGGCGGGGATAATAGGTTGTTTTGGCTGGCTAAAGCGAGGGAGAGGAAGGCTTGGGATCTGGATCAAGTGAGGTACATCAAAGACGAGGACGGTAGAGTATTTATAGGGGAGTCCAAGATTAAGCAGAGATGGCAGACATACTTTCAGGGTCTTCTAAATGAGGAGGGGGACCGAGATATAGTGATAGGGGATCTGGGGCAATCGAAGAGTCTCCGAGACTTTGGGTATTGTAGGCGTATTAAGGTGGAGGAGGTCATGAGGGCTATAAGTAAGATGAGTAGGGGCAGAGCGACTGGGGCAGAGCGACTGGGCCAAATGAAATTCCGGTTGAGTTCTGGAAGTGTGTGGGTAGAGCAGGCTTGGAGTGGCTGACTAGGTTGTTTAATGTTATTTTCTGGACGAAAAGTATGCCGAATGAGTGGAGGTGGAGTACAATGGTTCCGTTGTACAAGAACAAATATGATATTCAGTGTTAAAACAACTGTAGGAGTATCAAGTTACTAAGTCATACCATGAAAGTTTGGGAGAGGGTGGTGGAGGTGAGGGTGAGAAAGACAGTGTCTATATCCAACAACCAGTTCGGGTTCATACCGGATCGCTCGACTATAAAAGCTATCCACCTTATTAGGAGGTTGGTGGAACAGTACAGGGATCGGAAGAAGGATCTGCACATGGTGTTTATTGACTTAGAGAAAACATATGACAAGGTCCCTAGGGAGGTGCTATGGAGATATTTGGAGGTAAAAGGTGTGTCAGTAGCTTACATTAGAGCGATCAAGGACATGTATGATGGAGCTAAGACTGGGGTAAGGACTGTGGGAGGTGATTCGGAGCATTTCCCGGTTGTTATGGGGTTACATAAGCCTCTCTGCCCTATCAGGGTAGGAGTAAGGTCTGCGTACACACTACCCTCCCTAGATCCCACTTTGTGGGATTTTACTGGGTCGTTGTTGTTGTTGTTGTTGTTGTGTACTCATTTTCCTTATCTGGAATGTTTTCCAATTAGGTTTTATTTTAGTTAAGGTTTTAACGAGACACATTATCTGTTGAATAGACATTCAAGGGGAAGTGTTATAATAGAGTTTTATTTAAGGTGAATATTTATATTTTAGAGAGATTTTAGGGATTTTACTTGGTGTCTAAGTCACTCTTTTCCTATAAATAGAGGGGTCTAAGTCACTCGTTTCCTATAAATAAAATTCTCTCTTTCTTTCTTTGTAATATTCTTCTTTATCGTTTTATTATATCTTTTTCTAGTTAGCATCAAAATTTTAATCCATTAGCATTTTGAATATCATGGTTAATTTCTTATCAAAATCTATTTTGTTCAAATATTTCCTTTTTCATACATGTATTGATTCTCATGAGTCAGTGGTTATAAATATTAATATATAGTTTGCCCCCTAAGTTTATACGCAAATTTTTTTGACACTCTTTTCGCACACCTCTTTGGCTGCGTGGTATGCTCTTGTTTAAACCCCACAAGACGCAAGTAATTTTTTTTTGTGTCTTGGAAGACACATGTCTAGTTTTTTTTCTTTCATTGGTTTAGTTTTCTTCTTCTGTTTATAAAGAATTTTTCATTAATTCCGTCATTGTTGCACATAGAGAACAAGGTCCAATGGAAAGCTTCTCAAGTTTAAGTTGAAAACTAAATTTTAACATTTTCCAGCTATTGTCCCTGTAGTGCTCTTAACCGGCTTTAAGTGGTTCATATTATGATTTAAAGTAATATGTTTTGAACTTTGGGTCTGTTTTAGCTTTGAGACTATAATTATGGAGAATTTATTGATGATAAAATTCAATTTCTGACTCAATTTGTTGTTGACATCACTGGGTAACAAATTGTTTCGGTTGAAATTCGAATTCAACCACTATTTTCAAAGAGCCCGTGGGTGAGCAGAATTTCTAAATAGTGTATGGATTGGAAGTAACATGACTTCAAGCGGAAGCTATTAAAACAAACTTTGGTGACCATAAATTAGACACAAAAGAAAATATACTAAAGAAGCATACTATATTATGGTTTGTCATGTGACCTGCATATATATGATTTACTAATATAAAAGGGAGAAAAACTTATAAGAGAATAAATTCTCACCCTAAACAAAAGTCTCGTAATGACTACATTGTGGATTCTATTGTGTTTTTGTGTATGAAGGATTAAGATTCTCAATTGATATAGGTCCTCTACCCTTTCCTATAAGAATGAGATCTATCAAATATATATATATATATTCCTTTAGAAAAAGTACAATTAATTATGGTAAATATTTTTCCTTCCTTCAAGAATTCAAATATGAAAAAAAAAATTATGACAAAATCCTAACAATTCTTCCCTTTTGCCTAAAATTCTTGACAAAGCTTGATCCTCCTTCTTCGCATAATCTTCATCACTATTGCTTGCTATTGTTAAAAGTAGGTATGACGACTAAAAAATTGGACCCTCGTGCATTGAAAGCGAGCACGGGTTAAAAGTATTGGAGCCATACGTTAAAAGTGAAGCCCTACGTTAAAAGTGAGTGTGGTAAAAAGTGGGAGCTCGTGCGTTAAAAGTAAGCATGATCTAAAAATTGGAGCTCATAAGCGTGGGTTAAAAATAGTTTTTCTGATTTAATTTTGTATTTGCAAAAGCATGATTATTGAAACTATTTGGTTGAAAATTTATCCCCACATGTTGTATCCTTGACATTTTTTATTGTTGATAAAAATCTTCATTATCATCAAATTGGTTGTTGCTTGATCTAAACTCGCCTTGAATCAATCTTCGATCTCATTTTAACCATTGGCTCTGACACCACTTGTTGGGACTGAAATAATTAGGGTGTCATGCGGAAGCTAATAATTTGCAAACCTTGAACACGATAATCAGACGACAAAGAAAACTATATTAAAAGAAGCATATATTCTAATATGGTTTGTACAATTGGCCTACATATGAAAACCTAATATAAAAACATAAAATCTTATTGAAGAATAATCTCCCCTTAAATAAGATTCTTTAATGACTACATTATGGATGCTATTGTATTTTTCTGTGAACGAGAGATTCTTAGTTTATAGAAGCCACAACATTTTCCTCTAAGAAAGGAATTTATCAAATATGGAAGAGATCTATATTTTCCTTCAAGGAAAAATAAAACAATTATGGTTAATATTCTACTCTTCCTTCAAGTAAAAGAATAAATCCAAATAAGGTAAGAAAATCAGGACAAATTCCAAACAGTTTTTTTATTACTAAAAAAATATACTATATTAATAGCTTCCGCATGAGGCCTTGTTATTTCCGATCCCAACAAGTGATATCAGAGCTAATGGTTCAACGGGGTTGAAGACAAGTTCAAGGCAGATTCAGATCAAGTTACAGCCAAGTTGACGATAATGAAAATTTTTATTTACAAAAAAAAATGTCAAGAATGCTACATGTGGAGATAAACTTTCAACTATATTTTTAACAATCCTGCTGTATATACAAAAATAAAAAACTATTTTTAACTCATGCTTATGGACTCCAATTTTTAATTCATGCTTACTTTTAACGCATGTGCTCCTACTTTAACCCTACTCACTTTTAACGTAGGGTTCCACTTTTAACTCCTCTCACTTTTAATGCAGGACTCCAATATTTTTAACCCCTACTCACTTTTAATGCATGTGGCTCCAATTTTCAATCCATACATATTTTTTTAATCATGGCAAGTAGCAGCGATGAAGATTATGTGAAGAAGGAGAATCATACATTGTCAAGAAAATTCAGGCCAAAGTTGAGAATTGTTAGGAATTTGTCTTGACTTTCTTAACTTATTTGGATTTATTCTTTTACTTGAAGGAAGAGTAGAATATTAAACATAGTTGTTTTACTTTTCCTTAAAGGAAAATATAGATCTCTTCCATATTTGACGAACTCCTTTGGAGAAAAATGTTGGGCCTCTATAAACTGAAAATCCCTCATTCACAGAAAAATACAATAGCATCCACAATGTAGTCATTAAAGAGTCTTGTTTACGGGGATTGTTCTCTCAATAAGATTTGTATTTTTATATTAGTTTTTTATAAATAGGCCAATTGGCCAAACCATATTAGAAAAATATGCTTCTTTTTAGTATAGTTTTTTTTGTCGTTTGATTATCATCCTCAAATTTTGCAAATTATTCGATTCTGCATGACACCCTAATTATTTCGATCCCAACAAATCATTGCTCGTATCATGGGTTAATTCCAGTCTGAGATTTAAAACTCATGTGGGTTGTTTACCATTTGGAATTGATTAAGAACTAATCCCTTGAGCTTGAAAATATTTGAACGAACAGATTTGAAGAGGAACGGAGAAATGTTTTGAGCAAAAGAAATAAAGAATGTGGAGTACTATATATTAAGCCTTTTTTCTTGAAAAGAATAAAAAGAAAACCCAAACACATGCAAGTGACGCCAGTCTAGTTGTAGAACCTCAAATGCAGCCAATGAGGAAGCTTCCTTCAATGGGAAAGAAAAGCACCATAACATCATTACCTGTTACCATCCACGGTGCACAAGTACAGCAATATGATTTAAAAAAAGAGTCTAACGATCAGCCAACGGGGAAATAAAATTTTTTCATCTGGGAATATAATGTTGATATCAATATATCATGAATGTATTTGTATATTGATGAGAATCCAAGAGACAACTAGCGCTTTTATTAGATTAATATATAAGAGAACACTAACCTGGTATTACACCTTCAAGATCAGAATGTTAATTAAGTGACTTATTAACCAATTAAAAGTAAGTCGACAAACTTCAGATTATTTTTTTAAATAAACAGAATGAAGTAACTTGGAATAAGAATCAACCAGTAAGCTACAATAACAATAACCCAATATAATCCCACTTAGTAAGGTCTGAATAATTTCTCACCTTGTTCTTGGGGAAACTCGAACTCACAACCTCTTAGTTGAAAGTAAGGTTTTTTACCATCAGAGCAACCCCTCTTGGTTGGAGGTGGATGTTGCTATTATCAAGATTATATCTAAAAACTCTGACACATTTAATGTGAACACTACAATATCTTAGAGAAAACAAGATGTATCCGTTTGGCGAACTTGGCTCTATCAAAATTTTAGCCCAAGATCCAAAAATATAGACAGTATAAAGTTTGAAGACAACAAGAGAAATTTTACAAAGTTTGGTCTGTTTCTCATAAATTGTACTAGAACAAAAAAGCTATCTGTGTTCTCCATGCCAAAAGTGGATTAAAAATTATAATTTGTAATATAATTAGTGAGAGTTAATAGTAAATTAATGATAAGGCGCTCATAACAATGCCATTAAACCCAGAATCATAAGAACTCCAGAGATAGCAACAAATCCCTTCTCCTTAATTACTTCATTAGCCACATAAACCGCCACCTCCGATGTAATCTTCTTCCCATCCTTAGCAAGAACACGGCGTCGTTTTCCGACAAAAGCTAAGAGTACCAGCACCGTGATCCACGCCACAATGGTGGTTCTGACGGCCAGGAGAATGAGTCCGGCCACCACAACGGCGGCAAAAGCGGCGGCAGCTATAAAAGGGAAAACAGAGGTGGCTTCCCTGTCACCAGAGGAGAAGAAAATAGTAGTAGTAGATAACGAAATCAAGAGAAAACACAAACAAGTCGTGGTTGTAGTGGTCGTGCTGAAAAGGTTTTGTTCTGAGATATTCATGTTTTCAAGCGTCTGTGTGTATTTTTTTGTTTTTTTTCTGGGAGTTGTAGAATGTTTAGGAGAATTGGCCAATTAATGGGTGTTTGGGAGGAAGAAAAAGAATTTGAGGAGGAAAGAAGGTGTTAGTCGCTGTTAGTTTAATCATTAATAATAATGGAGTGTTTAAATTTTTTAGGAAAAACCAATTCATGACAGGATTTGGAAGAAGAAAGGAATTGGAACACATGTGGTTTCACATGGCAAGGTTGGCAAATTAGGAGACGGAGTACATGGTTTTTGGTAGATAGTACTACTATACCAACTTTATTTTATTTTCTTCATGTTAAGAAAACATAATATTGTTGCCTATACATGATATTCTGTCGCTATAATTAATTTTAGAAAAGATAAAAAGAATGATCTTCATGATTGTTTGTTAGATTTTGTTATTTAAGGTAAACCCATCTTATGGTATATTCTCATCTTCTTCTTTTTTTAAATCGTACCTTGCAGTTTTCTATTTTTTTTTTTTACTTTTCTACTTTCATGTAACCATGTGAAAGAAAAAAAGAAAAAAAAAGAACATTTGGAAGTTCATCTTTCCAAGTCCTATCAAACGTAACAACCATCGTACTTAGGGTGTGCATTCGAATCGGTTTATCGATAAATCGAATATATTATTTGTTATTGGTTTATCGATATCGGTTTATCAATTTATCAATTTCGATTTCGATTTTATCCTCTTCGGTTATCGATTTATCGATAAACCGATAAGATATACTAATTTTATTTTTTGAAAATACCATTTCCTTTATCCTAAGTCCCTAATCCTATTATTTCTTCTACCACATTGAAGGAATGATCATATTTAAAGCTCAAGGGAATGAAGTTCAAATTAATGGAAAACAAAATTAGCCGTGATGATGTATTTTGTTTTTTGTTTTTTATTTTTTTTATACCGTTGGAGTGTTGGTGATATACATTTGATCCCTTACTTTAGTTTCGGTGCATGTGGTTGTTGACACAATTTTTATGTTATAAACGGTGTTCATTTTATTTTAGCTTCTTTTTGTCCATATTAGTTAGGCGTATTTATAGCGATATACTTTCCGTAGAATCCCGAAATTTTTTTTTATTGGTGTCATCGATAACCGAATCGATAAATCCCAAAAATCGATAAATCAAAATCGAAAAAATCAAAACCTTATTGAAACGATAACGATAAACATATGTGCAAATCGATAATCGATAAGTAATTATTGATTAGAATCAAAATCAAATCGATAAATCGAATGCATACCCCTATTCGTACTAGACATTATAGTTTGTGGCACCAAAATCAGAGCGGCGTGAATTAATGCTCTTTTTGTTTGACGTTATGGTTAGTTACAAATCATGCTGCTTGCCATCGTACAAGCATTTAGCCGTGGGCTTTATATGTTTGAATCGAATGCGTTATTAACTCGCTTTAATTTGTAGTATTGCAAATTTGCAACAGTAAGCTGATTTATTCATTCACATACTACCTCTGACTCTATGCTCACCTTCTAGTAACACTTTACTATAACAGTTTTGAAATCTATAAACAACTAAAATTCCGTCATTCCGTGTATTATGGAACTTACCCTTAAGTTAGGAAATTAAAGGAAAGGAAGGACAAGAAAAAAAAAAGGTACTATGCAATGTGAGGGTAATGATTAACAGATGATCTGATGAAAAAAATTATCTGTCTGTCTACATATTTAAGTTTTACTTTGTATGGCAAGAGTGACAACATAATATTTGTGAAACATCTGAATCATGACATACTAGCTGTTTCGAAAACCTGTACCCTACTCTCGGCCTTCCTTGCCTATGCAAAACATACAGAGTTTTTCATCAGAGTAATAGTGGTTCCTTTTCTACTACAATCGGATAGCAAAATATGTCTTGTAACTAAAGATTAGATTTTGAACTTGCCTGAAGCTCCCAATTTGTGCATAAGGTAATAAGTAGAAGAATTAATGCTTGAATACCACTTCCACTTATAATTCCTGTCCAAAGACCCTAGTACCATAACAATGGCATCAAGAAACAATATGAGCCTCAAACAAACTTATTCAATAATGGATGTAACATTTGCAAGTGAGAAACTTATTACCTTTCCTCCAAAATGGAAGACAAAAGTTAAAATGACTGCACAAGGAAGTCCAACAAGATAATAGGCTCCAAGATTGACAAGTGCACCAAGTTTTTGCCAACCACATCCTCTTGCAGTACCTTTAATAATGTTATAGTCAATGGACTTAATTTTTTATATGTTTAGGCAACTATATTGCTGAATTGATTGACCATTTTGTGATCAAATCATATGGCTTCATCAGATTTCATTAGATAGTTTGAGTTCTGACCTGAAAGAACACCTTGGATTCCATCCATGAAGTTGGATAATGCAAGCACTGGCATGATTGCAGCCAGATATTTCACAACTTCATCTTCGTTAGTGTATATATATCCCCACACATTTCTTGCTGCAACTGCTATTCCACTCAGTATCAGACCCTCTACCACAGCAAGAAATAGGACGATGCGTGTTGCTAACTTTGCTGCTTTCGGTCTCCCTGCCCCCAACTCATTCGCTACCCTTGTGCTAAATTGTCCGCAAAACAAAGAGCAAACAACACGAAAACTTTGTTAAAATAGTGTTTAGACAAAATATTGGTCCTTTCTTTTCCGATTACACCTAGAAAATAGATGATTGTTTGGCAAGGTACCTTATTGCACTACCAAATCCAAAGGGAATCCTGAAGACTAGAGAACTGGTACTTAGGCTGGGAAAGATGAAAAGAGTTCATATGGGGTGATCAATTGAATCAAATAAAGCTTTATACCAAAGAGTTAGTACATAACGGGAATTCTGTACTAACCTGATGGCCATCATAGATGTCTCAAGCTTTGGATTTGGAAGCAGCCCTGACATAAGCACCAGAAACTCATAGGACCACTGCTCTAAGCTTGTTCCCAGTCCAAAAGGCCATACCAGATCACACGGTAAAAGGGACAGAAAGGAAGCAAAAATAAATTTCTACGACTATGACATATGCAAGAGCAAACAATTGGATGGACAATCTACACTGGAATAACGAAGGGGAGCCTCGGAGCAACGGTCAAGTTGTCTCCGTGTGACCTATAGGTTACGGGTTCTAGCCGTGGAATCAGCCTACTTGCATTAGGGTAGGCTGCCTACACCACACCTCCTTGGGGTGCAGCCCTTAACCGGACCCTGCATAAACGCGTGATGCTTTGTGCACCTGGCTGGCCTTAATCTAAATTGGGAAAACAGCTTAAAAATAAAGATATGCTAAAACTAACCAGACCATAAGTGCTGAAGGGATAGCTAATGATAGGAAACTGGGAAGATTTCTTCCACCTTCCTTGGAGAAACCCGTCCATGTTTCTTTGCACGATGATGCAAAATTTATATAAAGGGCCAAAAGCAGCACATTAATCCAATAAGATATGGCATTACAGAGTGCAGCCCCTTTGTTTCCCATTCCCAATTTGAACACCAATGCCCAACACAACAATACATGAATTAAACTTGTAAAACCAGTGCTGATCACAAGTGGTTTGACTTTGCTTTGTGTTTGGAGGAACCTTAGCTGGCATTGAAGGAGTCCATAAGGAAAAATGCTGGGAATTAACCAACGAGCATACAATCCGGCATGGATTGAAAGTTCCAGATCTTGTCCAAAGAAACCAAATATATGCCCGGCGAAGGCCCATACAACCGATATGGGAATGCCAATTGCCACCAATACAATCATACCTCTTTGCATGTGTATCCCAAGCATATGATACTGTTTTGCCCCATAAGCTTGTCCACATAATGTTTCCAGTGCACTTCCCAATCCTAGCTATTCATATGTTATAGTGTATCACAAACCAAAAACAGATAATCCAAAATAAAAAGAAAAGAAAAAAAGAGAGAGATTATAACATGATCGAATTAAGTCATTAGAACCATGCAATTAATGGAGTTCTTTGCAGACTAATTTAAGGACTACTCCAGACAATCATACGGATAATAATTGGAGAAAATTAAACGTTCCAATTTAATCATATAGAATCTAATGTGAGTTACAGTTAGATTCTTACCATGAAGCTGAAACCAGTTACTCCAGCAAAAGAAGTGGCTAAAGTTGCACTAGAAAGAGGAAGTTGTCCAAGATGACCAACAAACATGATAGATATCATCTGCAAAAAGTACTGCAAAAAACTCACAAGAACAAGAGGTCCTGCTAATTCTAGTTGTTTCTTTAGCTCTTCAATAGCCTCATCTATATCACAACACCACTTGTCATGATCTTCAGAATTACGTGAACCCTTTTCAATGTTGGAAAGAAGAGGATAATCAAGAAGAAATTCGGTGTTTCTTTCCCTCATCATGGTTTTTATTTTGTCAACGGAAAATGGGAAGAACAGAGATAATGATCAAAGTAAAGAAGAGAACAAAACACATTGTGGAGTCAGGGATGGCTAACGGTGCGGGTTCTGTTTAACCCACAAAATCAACCCGCCCCGCCCGCCCTGCATAGGACTTTCACCCGCGTCCACCCGTCCGCATCCACATACTTCGCCCCGCTTAAGTTTATTACTTATTATCTTTTTTTCATTTTGTTAGTTTATTTCTTTTTAATCGTTTGGATGGAATTTTCATTTTGGTAAGGATTTAAGGTTGGACTCGATGTTATTTTTCTCATTTCACAATGATATACACTAAAAAAATTTTAAACTAACACAATCTTAGTTTGTAATGGAACTAAAAACCATATAAAAAACCGACTGGAAAAATGTGTCTATTTTGGTTCCATTTAGTTAAATCTGAACCAGTAAGATGTCACTTTTGCAGAGGAACCTGGAGTGCTACAAGTTGTTCCATTTAAACTAGGACAAACCTTGATCACGATAAGAATTCAGAAATTAATTATTCTGAATTAATTAAGGACGTAAAAGTAATTTCTTTTGCATTAAAAAATAGAATAATAAAAGTTTATATCACTTTGATTTTCATAGGTCAATTATACCAAATAACAAGCCTTATAGGAGATCTAGATTCCGCAGTACAATCTAGTCAAAAGCTTTTTATTAAATTACAAGGATAGCTTCATGTCTTAATAAGATAAGAGAACCGAGAAGCCGAAGAAAATTAGCATAGGCGGGAAAGTTGTCATTTTGTAAAAAAATTAATTTAACTCGCACCCGTGTAGGAATTAAATAAATAAAAAATTATTTCGACACGCCCTGCCCGCCCGCCCTGCCCCGTACCCGCTTAT
>MU769283.1:42319-52639 GCA_026770625.1 Nicotiana glauca
AGCACCGGTATTGTTACCCATATAACACATACCGGGCTAACCTTATCGTACTAATCCTATTGAGGCTTAAAACCTCATAACTAGCAAGCATGTAAAAAATACGAACTTGAAATGACCAAATATTCTATGATTATCACAGAGTTAATAACATACTCTGTGATAAGATTACATACGAGGATACTAATAAAGTGGTAGAATAAAATGAAGAAAGAGTTAAAATGATGTCCCTTGTTGTCGAACCTTGTGATTTCTTGAATTTGTAATTCTTTATCAACACAGTCCCAATTCTTCAGGAGGTATTCAAAAATCATGATTTCTTTTTAAAGCGTTTGGACTTTGTTGACGTTGTTGGGGCGGCCTGCTTTAGCTTGGCATTTCTCATTGGAGG
Source organism: Nicotiana glauca (assembly GCA_026770625.1). Lineage (NCBI taxonomy): Eukaryota > Viridiplantae > Streptophyta > Magnoliopsida > Solanales > Solanaceae > Nicotiana > Nicotiana glauca. Next base: position 42,708 of record MU769283.1, read on the forward strand.
TCGCCTAACAATGTCTTCCCCACTATTTTCCTTTGTATGTGTCTTTTGTTCCTCTTTTGCATTAATAGGGACTGTTTTGTCGATTTGTTGCAGCCCTTCAACTGCTTCACCCTCTAAAAATGTATCACTGCCTGCTTTTTGTTGATTTGGAACTTGTGCAGCATTCCTGCTCCTATTCCCACGTTTAGCGCTATAAGGATCACGACTCAAAATGTCAAGAGGATTCGCACTTAGCATCGCATCCAACAGTTCTACTGTTGTATACTGCTGCTTCCCAGTTTTGATCTGCTCCTCTCCTAAATTTGGGATAAAATCCTGATCTGCGTCATCAAGGTTACTGGTGGATCCTACTTCCTCAGATGTACTCAATTCTTCATTACTTTCATAACCTCGTTGGTTATCTGTCCAGGCTCGAGACACCACATTGCTTCCCTCCAAAGCATCCAATAGTTTTCTTTCCTATGCTGAAATGAGTGCACTGCTTTGTTGAAATTGCTGCTCATTATTCCCCTTATGACTAAGTGAAACGTTTGGGAGGTGTAATGCGCTGCTCACTTGTTCATTTCCAGTTCCAGCCAATTCCTATATTTACGTGTGCTATAGCCCACACCTTGCGCCGTGGGCCAGGTCCCTAGTCCCCGATCACCTTATATTTTTCCGGGTAATCAAATACGACCTTAGGAACCATAGTGACTGCCCCTCCAAGACCAAATTATAATTTTTGGCATTTTACGGTCATAAAACTAGAATTCCGCTCGATTCCCATATTTTTATGTGTTATAGCCAACGCCTTTCACTGTGGGTCCGGGCCCCCAGACCCGGATCAACTTATATTTTTTTGGGTAATCAAATACGACCTAAGGAACAATAGTCACCGCCCCGCCATGACCAATTAATAATTTGTGGAATTTTACGATCTTAAAAGCTGAATTCTGCCTGATTCCCATATTTGCCTATGCTATGGCCCACGCCTTCCGCCGTGGGCCCGGGCCCTTGAACCCGAATCGCCTAATATTTTTCCAAAAAATCAAATATGACCTAAGAACCATAGTCACATCCCCACCATGACCAAATCATACTTTTGGCATTCTACCGCCATAAAAGTAGAATTCCCCTTGATTCTCATATTTTCTTGTCCTATGTGTCGACGCTTTTCACCGTGGGCCGGGCCCCCCGACCTGGATCGCCTAATAATTTTGTGGAACATCAAATACGAACTACAGGACCATAGCCACTTTCCTTCCATGACCAAACTAAAATTTTTGGCATTTTACGACATTAAAACTGGAATTTCGCCTGATACCCATATTTTCGTGTGCTATAGCCTACACCTTCCGCCATGGGCCCGGTCCCCAGACCCGGATGACCTCATATTTTTTTGGGTAATCAAAGATGACCTAAGAAACCATAGTGACTACCTCGCCATGACTAAATTATATTTTTTGGCATTTTACAGCTATAAAACTAGAATTTTACCTGATTCCCATATATTTGTGTTCTATAGCCCACGCCATCAGCTTCTGGGCCCGGGCCCCCAGACCTGGATCGCCGAATATTTGTTCTGGACATCAAATACTACCGAAGGAACCTTAGTAACTTCCCCTCCATGACCAAATTAGATTTTTTAGCATTTTACAGCATTAAAATTTGAATTCCGCCCGCTTCCCATATTTTCGTGTGCTATAGCCCATGCTTTCCGCCGTGGGTCGGGGCCCCCAGATCTGGATCGCCTAATATTTTTTTTTTTGGTACATCAAATACCACCTAAGGAACCATATTCACCGCCCCTGCATGACCAAATTACAATTTGTAACATTTTATGGCATTAAAACTGGAATTCCGTCTGCTTCTTATATTTTCGTGTCTTACAACCCACGCCTTTTGCCGTGGGCTGAGGCCCCCACAGGCAAAAAAATTTTTCGAGATGTTAAATATGACCTAAGGAACCATATTTACCGCCCCTCCATGGTCAAATTATATTTTTTGGTTTTTTATGGTGATAAAACTTGAATTCCGCACTATTCCCATATTTTTTGTGCTATAGCCCACACCTTCCGCTATGGGTATGGGCCCTCTGAGAAGGAATTCCTAATATTTTTTCAGGACCTCAAATATGACCAAAGAAACCATAGTCATAGCCTCGCCATGACCAAATTATATTTTTTTGCATTTACGGTCATAAAATTGGAATCCCGTCCGATTCCCATATTTTCGTTTGCTACCCACGCCTTCCGCCGTGGACCCGAATCGCCTAATATTTTTCTAGGACATCAATTACGACCTAGGGAACCAAATGACATTTTCTGACATTTTAGGGTATTAAAACTGGAATTTTGCTCGATTCCCATATTGCAATAGCCCACACCTACTGCCGTGGGCCCGGTCCCCAAACCCGAATCACCTAATATTTTTTCGGGTTATCCAAGACAACCCAAGGAAACATAGTGACTGCCCTTCCATGGCCAAATCACATTTCCTGGTGTTTTACGGCATTAAAACTGGAATTCCGACCAATTCCCATATTTTCGTGTGCTATAGCCCACGCCTTCCGCCGTGGGCCGGGGCCCTCGAACCCAGATCGCCTAATATTTTTCCGGAACATCAAATACGACTAAGGAACCATAGTATCCACCCCGCCATGACCATATCATATTTTTTGGTATTTTACGGCCATAAAATTGGAATTCCGCCCGATTTCCATAATTTGGTATCCTATATAGCCCACGCTCTTCACCGTGGGCCCGGGCTCCCAGACCCAGATCGCATAAACAATTTTCGGAACATTAAATACGACCTAAGGAGCCAAAGTCACTACCTCTCCATGACAAAATTATAATTTTGGCTTTTTACGGAATTAAAACTGGAATTCCGCCCGATTCCCATATTTTCGTGTACTATAGCCCACACCTTCCGCCGTGGGCCCACTCCCCAGACCCGGATAACCTAATATTTTTTTGGGTAATGAAAGACGACCTAATGAACCGTAGTGACTGCCCCGCCCTGACCATATTACATTTTTTGGTATTTAACGGTCATAAAACTAGAATTCCGTCTGATTACCATATTTTTTTGTGTTATAGCCTACGCCTTCCGCCGTGATCCCGGGCCCCCAGAGCCAGATCGCCTAATATTTTTCTAGGAAATCAAAAACGAACTAATAAACCATAGTCACCGCCCCTCCATGATCAATTAATATTTTTTGGTAGTTTACGGTCATAAAAACTGAATTTCGCCCGATTCACACATTTCCCTGTGCTATAGCCCACGCGTGCCGTGAGCCTGGGCCCCCAAAATCGAATCACCTAATATTTTGCCAGAACATCAAATATGACCTAAGGAACCATAGTCTCGGCCATTCTATGACCAAATCATATATTTTGGCATTTCACAGCCATAAAACTTGAGTTTGGCCCGATTCCCATATTTTCGTGTCCTATATGCCCTCAGTTTTTGTCGTGGGCCCAAGCTCCCGGACCCAGATTGCCTAATAATTTTCCGAAACATCAAATACGACCTAATGAGCCATAGTCACTACCATGCCATGACCAAATTACAATTTTTGTATTTTACGAAATTAAAACTAGAAATCCGCCCGATTTCCATATTTTTGTGCACGCCATACCTTCCGCCGTGGGTCCGGTCTCCAGACCGGGATGACCTATTATTATCCAGGTAATCGAAGACGACTTAAGGAACAGTAGTGACTGCCCCGCCATGACCATATTACATTGTTTGGCATTTAACGGCTATAAAACTAGAATTCCGCGTGATTACCATATTTTTGTGTGCTACAGCCCACGCCTTCCGCCGTGAGCCCGGGCCCCCAGACCCGAATCTCTTTTTATTTATTCGGGACATCAAATACTGCCTAAGGAACCATAGTCACCACCCCACCTTGACCAAATTACATTTTTGGCATTTTACGGCCCCCATGATTCCCAAACCACTATCGCCTAAGATTTTTTCAGTATATCAAATACAACAGATGAAAAAATAGTCACCACTCGGCCATGACTAAATTATATTTTTTGGCGTTTTACAGCCATAAAACTGGAATTCCTCCTAATTACCATATTTTCGTGTGCTATAGCCTACGCCTTCCGTCGTGGGCCTAAGCCCCCTGTCCCGGATCGCCTAATATTTTTCCAGAACATAAAATACGACCTAACAAACAATAGTCACCGCCCCGCCATGACCAAATCATTTTATTGGTTTTTTACGGCAATAAAATTTGAATTTCGTCCGATTATCATATTTTCATGTCCTACATAGGCCACGCTTTCTGTCGTGGGCCCGAGCTCCCGGACCCACAATGCCGAATAAGTTTCAGGACCATCAAATACGACCTAAGAAACCATAGTCACCTCCCTTCCATGGCCAAATTACATTTTTGGCATTTTACGGCCATAAAACTGGAATTTCGCATGATTCCCATATGTTTGTATGTTATAGCCCACGCCTTCCGCCGTGGGCCCGAGCTCGAAAACCAGATCGCCTAATATTTTTTTTGGACATCACATACTACCTAAGGAACTATAGTAACCGCCCCACCACGACCAAATTACATATTTTTAGCATTTTATGGCATTAAAGCTGGAATTTTGCCCTTTCCTATAGTTGTTTTGTGCTATAGCCCACACCTTCTGCCATGGGCCGACCCCCCTGACCCGGGTCGCCTAAAATATTTTTCAGGACATCAAATACAACCTAAGTAACCATAGTCTCCTCCCTTCCATGACCAAATTACATTTTTTTGCATTTGACGACATTAAAAGTGGAATTTCGTTTGATTCCCATATGGTCGTGTGTTATAGCCCACGCCTTCCGCCATGGGCTCGGTCCCCCTGACCGGGAACGCATAATATTATTCCAGGACATCAAATACAACCTAAGGAATCATAGTCACCACTCCGCCATTAACAGATTAAATTTTGAAGCGTATTACAGAATTAAAACTGGAATTCCACCCGATTCCCTTATTTTCGTGTGTTGTAGCCCACGGCGGACCCCGGACCCGGAACGCCTAATATTTATTTGTGACATCAATATGACCTAAGGAACCACATTCACCGCCCACCACAACCATATTACATGTTGTGGCATTTTGCAGCCATAAAACCTGAATTCCGCCCGATTTCCATATTTGCCTATGTTATAGCCCACGCCTTCAGTCGTGGGCCCGGGCCCCTGGACCTGAATCGCCTAATATTTTTCTAGAACATCAAACATGACCAAAGGAACCATAGTCACAGCTCCCCATGACCAAATCATATTTTTTGGCATTTTACAGCCATAAAACTAGAATTCCGCACGATTCCCATATTATCGTGTCCTATATGCCCACGTTTTTCGCCGTGGGCTCGGCCCCTCAGATCTAATTATTTTTTGGAATATCAAATACGACTTAAGGATCCATAGTCACTGACCCTCATTAAAATTGAAATTATGCCTGATACCCATATTTTCTTGTGATACAGCTCGCACCTTCCGCCGTGGGCCCAGTCCCCAGACTCGGATCACCTTATATTTTTTTGGGTAATCAAAGACTGCCTAAGGAACCATAGTGGCTGCCCTTCCAAGACAAAATTTCAAACACAGCCATAAAACTAGAATTCCTCCCGATTCCCATATGTTTGTATGCCATAGCCCACGCCTTCCGCGTGGGCCCGGGCCCCCAGACCTGGATCGCCTAATATTTATTCGGCACATCAAATACTACCTAAGGAACCATAGTCTCCGCTCCTCCATGACCAAATTAGGTTTTTAGAGTTTTACGGCATTAAAATTGGAATTCCGACCACTTCCCATATTTTCGTATGTTATAGCCCACACTTTCCGCCGTGGGCCCGGGCTACCAAACCCGGATTTCCTAATAATTTTTTGAAACATTAAATACGTCTTAAGGAGCCATAGTCACAGCCCCGCCATGACAAAATTATAATTTTAGCATTTTACGGAATTAAAACTGGAATTCCGCCTGATTCCCATATTTTCTTATACTATAGCCCACACCTTCCATCGTGGTCCCGCTCCCCATACCCGGATCACCTAATATTTTTCCGGGTAATCAAAAATGACCTAAGGAACCATAGTAACTGCCCCTCCATGAACATATTACATTTTTTTGGCATTTAACAACCATAAAAATGGGATTTCGCCTGATTACCATATTTTTGTGTGCATAGCCCACGCCTTCCGCCGTGATCTCTGCCCCCCAGATCCAGATCGCCAAATATTTTTCTGAATAATCAAATATGACCTAGTAAACTATAGTCACTACCCCTCCATGAACAATTCATATTTTTTGGCATTTTATGGTCATAAAAGTTGAATTTCGCCCGATTCCCACATTTCCTTGTGCTATAGCCCACGCCTTCCGCCGTGGACCCGGGCCCCCAAAACCGAATTGCCTAATATTTTTTCAAAATATCAAATATGACCTAAATAATCATAGTCTCAGCCTCGCTATGACCAAATCATATTTTTTGGATTTTACGGCCATAAAATTTGAGTTCCGCCCGATTCCCATATTTTCGTGTCTTATATGCCCTTAGTTTTTGCCGTGGGCCTAGGCTCCCAGACCCGGATCGCCTAATAATTTTCCGAAATATCAAATACAGCCTAATGAGCCACAGTCACTGCCCTTCCATGACCAAATAACAATTTTGGCATTTGACGGAATTAAAACTCGAATTTCGCCCGATTTCCATATTTTCTTGTATCCCACACCTTCTGTCGTGGGACCAGTCTCCAGACCCGGATAACCTAATATTTTTCAGGTAATCAAAGACGACCTAAGGAACAGTAGTGACTGCCCCACCATGACCATATTATATTTTTTGGCATTTAATGACCATAAAACTGGAATTTCGCCTGATTACCATATTTTTGTGAGCTACAGCCCAATCCTTCTGCCGTGAGCCCGGGCGCCCAGACACGGATCGCCTATTATTTATTCGGGACATTAGATACTACCTAAGGAACCATATTCACCTCCAATCCATGACCTAATTATATTTTTTGCCATTTTACAGTAATAAAACTGGAATTTCGCTCGATTCCTATATTTTCTTGTGCAATAGCCCACGCCTTCCTCTATGGGTCCGGGCCGCCAAAGCAGGATTGCTTAATATTTTTTCAGGACATAAAAACTGACCTAAGGAAATATATTCACCGCCCCACCATGACTAAATTATAATTTTTGTGTTTTATGGCCATAAAACTAGAATTCGCCCGATTCCCAGATTTTTATGCGCTATAGCCCACGAATTCAGCCGTGCGCTCGAGCCCCCGGACCCAGATTCCCTAATAATTTTTTGGAACATCTATGACCTAAGGAACCATATTCACCACCCCTCCTTGACCAAATCAAACTTTTTGGCATTTTATGGCCATAAAACTGGAATTCCGCCCAATTTCCATATTTTCGTGTGTTGTAGCCCACACCTTCCGCCATGGGCCACGTCCCCAGGCCCGGATCACTTAATATTTTTTTGGATAATCAGAGACGACCTTTAGAACCATAGTGATTTTCCCGCCATGACCAAATTATAATTTTTGGCATTTTACGACCATAGAACTGGAATTCTACCAAAATTCCTATATTTTTATGTGCTATTACCCACGCCCTCCGTCGTGGGCCCGTGCCCCCAGACTCGGATCACCTAATATTTTTCCAGGTAATCAAATATTACCTAAGGAACCATAGTTACCGCCCATCCATGACTAAATCATATTGTTTTGGCATTTTATTGCCATAAAACTAAAATTCTGCCCGATTCTCATATTTTCGTGTGTTATAGCCTACGCTTTCAGCCGTGGGCCTGGGCCTTCGACCCAGATCACTTAATATTTTTACGGAGCATGAAATACGACCTAAGGAACCGTAGTAATCACCTCGCCATGATGTAATCCTATTTTTTGGTATTTTACGGCCATAAAATTGAAATTTCGCCCGATTTCCATATTTTCGTTTCCTATATAGCCCACGCTTTCCACCGGGGACCCGGGCTCCTGGACCCGGATCGTCTCATAATTTTCCGAAACATCAAATACGACTTATGGATCCATAGTCACTACCCCGACATGACCAAATTACGGTTTTGGCTTTTTACAGAATTAAAAATATAATTCCGCTCGATTCCCATATTTTCATGTACTATAGCCTACACCTTCTGCCGTGGGCCCGGTCCCCAGACTCGGATCACCTAATATTTTTTTGGGTAATCAAAGACGACCTAAGGAACCGTAGTGACTACCTCACCATGACCATATTACATTGTATGTCATTTAACAGTAATAAAACTGGAATTCCGCCTGATTACCATATTTTTGTGTGTTATAGCCCACGCCTTCCGCCGTGAGCCCGGGACACCAGACCCGGATTGCCTAATATTTTTCTGGATAATCAAATACAACCTAAGGAACCTTAATCACAGTCCCCCTTGACCAATTCCTATTTTTGGCTTTATGTCCATAAAATTAAATTCCGCTCGATTCCCATATTTACTTGCGCTATAGCCCACGCCTTCCGCCGTGGGCACGGGCCCCCGAAATTAAATCGCCTAATATTTTTTTGGAACATCAATATGACCTAAGGAACCATAGTCGCAGCCCCTCGATGACCAAATCATATTTTTGGCATTTTAAGGCCATAAATGTTGAATTCCGCCCGATTCCCATATTTTTGTGTCCTATATGCCCACGCTTTTCGCCATGGGCCCAGGCTCCCGAACCTGTGCCTAATAATTTTTTGGAAAATCAAATACAACCTAAGGAGGCATAGTCACTGCCTCTCCATGACAAAATTACAATTTTGGCATTTTACGAAATTAAAATTAGAATTCTGCCCGATCCCCATATTTTCGTGTACTATAGCCCACACCTTCTGCCGTGGGCCCGGTCCCCAGACCCGGGTAACCTAATCTTTTGTCGGGTAATCAAAGATGACCTAAGGAACCGTAGTAACTGCCCCATCATCACCATATTACATTATTTGGCATTTAACGGCCATAAAACTGTAATTTCACCTAATTATAATCTTTTTGTGTGCTACAGCCCACACCTTCCGCCATGAGCCCGGGCCCCCAGACCCGTATCACCTAATATTTATTCAGGACATCAAATACTACTTACGGAAACATAGTCACTACCCCGCCTTGACCAAATTATACTTTTGGCATTTTATGGTCATAAGATAGGAATTTTGCCTGATTCCAGACCAGTATCGCCTAATATTTTTTCGGGATATCAAATATGACTATGGATCCATAGTCACCGTCCATCCATTACCAAATTACATTTTTTGGCATTTTACGGCCATAAAACTAGAATTCCGCCTGATTACCATTTTTTTGTGTGCTATACCGCATGCCTTCCGTCGTGGGCTCGGGCCCCCGAACCCGAATCACCTAATATTTCTCCAGAATATATAATACAAACTTTATAACCATAGCCACCACCCCTCCATGACCAAAGCATTTTTTTATTTTTTACGGATATAAAATTTGAATTTTACCCGATTATCATATTTTCGTGTTCTACATAGGCCACGCTTTTTGCCGTGGGCCCGAGCTCCCAGACCCAAATTGCTTAATAAATTTTTGGAACATCAAATACGACCTAAGGAATCCTAGTCACCGCCCCGCCATGACAAAATTACATTTTTCGCATTTTACGGCCATAAAACTGGAATTCCGCATTATTCCTATATTTTTGTGTGCTATAGCCCACACCTATCGTCGTGGGCCCCAGCTCGCAAATCGGATCGCCTAATAATTTTTTGGGACATCACATACTACCTAAGGAACCATAGTAATCGCCCCACCACGACCAAATTATATTTCTTAGCATTTTACGGTATTAAAACTGCAATTATGCCCCCTTCCTATATTTGTTTTGTGCTATAGCCCACACATTCTGCCATGGGACGT
>MU769283.1:53665-83878 GCA_026770625.1 Nicotiana glauca
CCCCCCAAAACCCAGGTCGCCTAAAAATTTTTTCAGGACATCAAATACAACCTAAGGAACCATAGTATCTTCCCTTCCATGACCAAATTTCATTTTTTTTGCATTTGACGACATTAACACTAGAATTCCGTCTGATTCCCATATTGTCGTGTGCCATAGCCCATGCCTTCCGTTGCGGGCTCGGTTCCTCGAACTGGATCGCCTAATATTATTCTAGGATATCAAATACAACCTAAGGAACAATAGTCACGACCCCGCCATTACCAAATTAAACTTTTACCATTTTACAGAATTAAAATTGGAATTCCGCCCGATTCCCTTATTTTGGTGTGGTATATCCCATGGCGGGCCCCCAGACCTTGAATGCAAAATATTTATTCAGGACATCAAATATGACTTAAGGAACCATATTCACTACCCCGCCATGACCAGATAACATATTTTGGCATTTTACGGCCATAAAACCTGAATTTTGCCTGATTCCCATATTTGCATGTGCTATAAACCATGCCTTCCGTCGTGGGCCCCGGCCCCAGACCCGAATCGCCTAATATTTTTCGGAATATCAATTATGACCTAAGTAACCATAGTCATAACCCCCATGACCAAATCATATTCTTTGTCATTTCACGGTCATAAAACTGGAATTCCAGCTTATTCCCATATTTTCGTGTCCTATATACCCACGCTTTCTGCCGTGGGCCCGGGCTCCCGGACCCCGATTACCTAATGATTTTTTGGAACATCAAATATGACTAAAGGAGACATAATCATTGCCCCACCATGACTAAATTATATCACGGCATTAAAACTAGAATTTCGCCCGATACCTATATTTTCATGTGCTATAGTCCACACCTTCGGTCGTGGGCCCGGTCCCTATATCCGGATAACCTAGTATTTCTCCGGGTAATAAAAGACAGCCTATGGAATCATAGTGACTCCCTCTCCGTGACCAAACTACAAACGCGGCCATAAAGCTGAAATTTCGCTTGATTCCCATATTTTTATGTGCGTAGCCACGCCTTCCGCCGTGGGCCGGGCCCCTAGATCTAGATCGCCTAATATTTATTCAGGACATCAAATACTACCTAAAGAACCATAGTGATAGCCCCGCCATGAACAAATTATATTTTTTTGGCATTTTACGGCGATCAAAATGGAATTCCGCCTAATTCCCATTTTGTCGTGTGCTATAGCCCACCCCTTCCGTCGTGCGCTCGGTTCCTCGAACCTGGATCACCTAATATTATACCACGACATCAAATAAAATCTAAGGAACCATAGGCACCACCCCTCCTTTACCAAATTACAATTTTGAGCATTTTACGTCATTAAAATTAAAATTCCGCCTGATTCCTTTATTTTTGTGTGCTATAGCCCACGGCGGACCCCCGAACCCGTAACACCTAATATTTATTTGGGACATCAAATATGACCTAAAGAACTATATTCACCACCCCACCATGACTAAATTATATTTTTGGGGAATTCTGCCCGATTCCCATATATTTTGTGTGTTTTAGCCCACACCTTCCGCCGTGGGCTTAAACCCCCGGACCAAGATCGCCTAATATTTTTTCGAGAAATCAAATTCGATGTAAGGAACCATAGTCACTGCCCCTCCATGACCAAATTACATTTTTAGCATTTTACGGCATTAAAACTGGAATTTCGCCCGCTTCCTATATTTTTTTGTACTATAGCCCACACTTTTCGCCTTGGGCCGGGGACCCCGGACCCTGATCACTTAAAAAAATTCAGGACATTAAATACGACCTACTTGTCCAAATTACATTTTTTTACGTTTTACCGCCATAAAACTAGAATTCGCCTGATTCCCATATTTTCGCCTTCAGTCATAGGCCTAGGCCCCCAGATCCATATTTCCTAATATTTGTTTGGAATATCAAATATGACTTAAGGAACTATAGTCACCGTCCCGCCATGACCAAATCAAATTTTATGGCCATAAAACTAGAATCCCGCCCGATTCCCATATTTTCGTGTGCTATAGCTCACGCCTTCCGCCGTGAGCCCGAGTTCGCGGATCCGGATTGCCTAACATGTTTCTAGAACATCAATTATGACCTAGGGAACCATAGTAATCACCACTCCATGACAAAATTACATTTTCTGACGTTATAAGGTATTAAAACTGGAATTCCACCTAATTCCCATATTTCCGTGAGCTATAGCCCACACCTTCTATCGTGGGCGCGGTCCGCAGACCCAGATCACCTAATATATTTTAGAGTTATCAAAGATGACCTAAGGTACCATAGTGACTGCCCCGCCATGACCAAATTACAGTTTTTAATATTTTACGGCATTAAAACAGTAATTCCGCCCAATTCCCATATTTTCATGTGCTATTGCCCACACCTTCCGTCGTGGGCCACATCCCAAGACCCGAATCACCTATTATTTTTCTAGATAATCAGAGACATCCTTAGGTACCATAGTGATTTTCCCTCCATGAAAAAATTATATTTTTTGGTATTTTACGGCCATAAAATTGGAATTCCGCCCGATTCCCATATTTTTGTGTGCTATTACCCACGCCTTCCGCCGTGGGCCCGTGCCCCCAAACCTGGATTACCTAATATTTTTCCAGGTAATCAAGTACGACCTAAGGAACCATAGTCACTGCCATCCATGACCAAATAATATGTTTTGGCATTTTACGGTCATAAAACTGGAATTCGCCCCGTATAACACGCCTTCCGCCGTGGGCACGGGCCCTGGCCCTGGACCCAGATCGCCTAATATTTTTCTAAAACATCAAATATGACCTAAGGAACTATAGTAACTGCTCCGCTATGACATAATCATATTTTTTGGTATTTTACAGCCATAAAACTAGAATTTCGCCCGATTCTAATATTTTCATGTCCTATATAGCCTACACTTTCCACCGTGGGCCCGGGCTCCCGGACATGGATCACCTAATAATTTTTTGGAACCTCAAATACAACCTAATGAGTCGTGGTCACTTCCCCGCCTTGATCAAATTACATTGTTTGGCATTTTACAGAATTACAATTGAACTTCTGTCCAATTCTCATATTTTCGTGTACGACCTTCTGCCGTTGGCCCGGTCCCCAGACCCGGATCACCTATATTTTTCCGGGTAATCAAAGAAGACCTATGGAGCCATATTGACCACCCCGTCATGACCAAATTATACTTTTTGGCATTTTATGGCCATAAAATTTGAATTTCACCTGATTCTCATATTTTTGTGTGCGATAGCCCGCGCCTTCTACCGTGGGCCCAGGCCCCCAGACCCAAATCACCTAATATTTATTCAAGACATCAAATACTACCTAAGGAACCGTAGTCACTACCAATCCATGAACAAATTATATTTTTTAGCATTTTACGGTATTAAAACTGGAATTGCGCCCGCTTTCCATATTTTCATATGCTATAGCTCACGATTTCCGCCGTGGACCGGGCCCCCCGGACCTGGACCACCTAATATTCTTTTTGGGACTTCAAATATGACCTAAGGAACTATAGTGACCGCTCTGCGATGACAAAATTATATTTTTGGCATTTTACGGCCATAAAGCTGGAATTCCGCCCTGATTCCCATATTGTCATGTGCTATAGCCCACACCTTCTGTTGTGGACTCGGTCCCCCGGACCCAAATCGCCTAATAATATTCCAGGACATCCAATAAAATCTAAGGAACCATAGCCACCGCACCTCCATTATCAAATTACATTTTTAAGCATTTTACAATATTAAAACTGGAATTCCACCTGATTCCTTAATTTTTGTGTGTTATATCCCACGAAGGACCCTCGGACCCGGAAGTAAGAAACTATATTCACCGCCCCTCCATGACCAAATTACATTTTTTGGTGAATTCGGCCCGATTCCCATATTTTTGTGTGCTTTAGCCAACACCTTCCGCCGTGGGATTGGGCCCCCGGAACAAGATCGCATAATATTTTTTCGGGACATAAAATACGATGTAAGGAACTATAGTCACCACCCCTCCTTGATCAAATTACATTATTAACATTTTACGGCATTAAAACTGGAATTCCGCCCGCTTCCAATATTTTGTTTGTTCTATAGCCCACACCTTTTGCCATGGGCCCGCGAACCCCGGACCCGCATTACCCAAAAAAATTTTAGGAAATTATATATGACCAAAGGAACCATAATCACCGCCCCGCCATGACTAAATTATAGTTTTTGGCGTTTTACTGCCATAAACCTAGAAGTTTGCCCGATTACCCCAAACTGGATCACCTAATATTTTTTCGGGATATCACATACTACCTAAGGAACCATAGTCACCACCCCACTATGAAAAAAATTATATTTTTTAGAATTTTACGGCATTAAAAGTGGAATTACACCCGCTTCATATATTATTTTTGTGCTATAGCCCACACCTTCCGTCATGGGCTGGGGCCCCTAGACCCGGATCGCCTAATATTATTTTTAGGACATCAAATATGGCCTAAGGAACCATAACCATAGTTAGTGCATCTCTATGACCAAATTACATTTTTTGCATTTACAACATTAAAACTAGAATTCTGTCCGATTACCATATTGTCGTGTGCTATAGCACACGCCTTCCGCAGTGGGCTCGGTCCCCCGGACCCGGATCACCTAATATTGTTCCAAGACATCAAATATAACCTAAGGAACCATGGTCATCGCCCCTCCATTACCAAATTACAGTTTTAAGCATTTTACGGCATTAAAACTGGAATTCCACCTGATTCCCTTATTTTCGTGTGCTATAGCCCACGGCAACCCGAAGCGCCTAATATTTATTAAGGACATCAAATATGACCTAAGGAACAATATTCACCACCCAGCCATGGCCAAATTACATTTTTTGGCATTTTACAGCTATAGAATGTGAATCTCACCTGATTTCCATATTTTTGTATGCTTTAACCCACACTTTCTGTCGTGGGCCCGGGTCTCCGAACCAGGATCACCTAATATTGTTTTAGGACATCAAATACGACCTAAGGAACCATAGCCACCGCCCCACCATGGGCAAAATTATATATTTTTGGCATTTAACATCCATAAAACAAGAATTCTGTCTGATGCCCATATTTTCGTATGCTATAGCCTACACCTTCCACCGTGGGCTTGCGCCTATCGATGCCCCCTTTTTCTTGCGAAAATGGGTTTATGACTTTTGGGAGGACAACTCTATTCCTATTTGGGATTTGGGATTTGGATTTGAAGAGTCGCCACCTAATGATTAAGTGCATTAGGACACTAAGGGTTTTTGAGTTGGAAAACCAGAATTCGGGTAAGGGCTAGAAATTATATCTAGGGGGAGGTGTTAGGCACCCCTCAAGATCCACTAGTGTGGTTCCCGTCCATGTTACAATTGTGAATTTACAAATAAGCAATTAGGGCTCAAATAAAGGGGCTTGCACACAAGTTTAAACTCATTTGAGAAAAAGAAAATGCAGGATTTCGTGAAGAAAACAAAAGGATTTAAATGACTTATAGAGAAAACAAGTAAGAAAACACATAAAGGGAGGGGAGTCCTAGGTTTATACATAATATGGATCACCCCACACAACGCCCGGTAATCTTTTATGCACGTGGTGTTATCACGTGGTCATCATATCCATATTCTACCCTCCCATCCCGTAAAGGTTAGTTTGAAAACGTGTAAGTTGGTCACGAGGCTTATTACGTGCTATTACCCGTCCCGTCCTATAAGTCCCGAAGGGTGTTTAGGACTACTAATCCTATGAGGTGAGTACTAGGCTGAACCCCTAGGTTTTAAAGGATAAAATCCTAAACAATAAGTAGAGAAACAGTTAGGACTTGCACAGATGGGGTACACATAAATAGTTATATGGCTCAAATATCCCTCCACTAATAAGTCATGTAAATAGCACATTTCAAACAACAATAAAGGTCTCAGTTTCAAAACCTCAACATGAATTCTAGATGTAAAAACAGTGGCAAACAACAAGTCTTAATGAATTCCAGAAATATGACTGATTAGTTTGAAAATCCATTTTTTGTTTTGAACAGGCGGTGTAACTAATCGAGTTTTGTTTTTGATTGATTTGAGCAAATGTTAGGCCTAAGGTTTGCCTAGGCGTTTTATTGAGTACTTAGCCCAGATTTTAAAAAAAGGTAGACATGCTGAAAATAGATCTGATAGTACACCTAAGAATGGGATATCTACATGTGATTTATGCATGCGGAGACAGTATTTCTTCAAAACAAGAAGTTATTTAGCACTATTTCTGATGAAGCATGTAGTTAACATCATTAATATCTAGCGTGGATCCTTAAATGAACACGGATGTGATGATATGCATACATGATATCTAATGCAAACATGTCCTATGCAGGATCTCTATTGCCTACAGAAGTGAAGTAAATCCTAAAGCATGTTTTCTACCCAAAATTATTCTAAGCATGCATCATCCCCACCCTTTTCACTATCCAGCCCTGAAGTATTTTACAAATAATTATTACAGACCAAAATTGCTGAATTACACAACTGAATAAAAGAAAAATCAAGAAGCTATACTATAGAAAGCCTAACAGAATGCCCAAAGTATCAGATCCACTTGCCATATGCCATGGCCTGAAAACCCAAGTGTGTTATAGTCTCTAAGGATCTTAGAAGATCCTAGATAGTGCTCACACACAGGACCCTAGCCAAGAATGAGTAAGTGCATTGTAGAAGGCCAACCTTGAGTATCAGAGTTCAATGGGTACTCAGAGGTCCCCAAGGCAGTTCTCACTCGAAGGGGGCAGAGCCTAGAGTCTAAGACTAGTGTGAAGTGCGGGAAGAAGAGTTTTAAAGAGAATTTCAAGTTTGAAAAGAGTAATAGATACAATAACCTTGAAAATATGATTTCAAAAAATGATGAAAGATTTTGGTAAAATATTTTTGTCATAGAGAGAAGCAGTACAACGACAGCCAGCAGGTAAAGAACTCATGAAAGAGTAAACATAAACAGGAGTAAGGGATTGGGGATAGATAACTTTGATATTAGCACTTAGATAGAGCTATAGTTATAACATAATTACCGCATGGTTGTCACAATAATAGCACAGATTAATACGGTTAGGATTACATAACACTCAAGTAGGAGGAAAGGCAGGTTTGAGCACATAATGAGAGCATAGTGACAATAACTAGGTCAGGGTGAGGATCAGCAAATCATGAACATATAAGGACTAAAGTCTCAGAAGGAACTAGAGACATATCAGACTCAAATAAAGGGAGGGATATGGTTATAGTAATGACATAATCACAAGGAACCATATGGAAAATAAGACACACATTGAGACTTAAGCTAGTTACATGATAAGCTGTGGAACCAAAGGATGAAACACATAAGGAACAGTAAGTAAGTAAGGAAAAATTAGAGCATGTTGTGTAGATGCTACAAAGCTAAATAGCAAAACATACCAGTTAGAGACTAGGGGATAGCAAAGTGCTGGAGATAACACAGCAGTAGCAGTATGCAGTACAAGGAAAATAGCTACAGGATAGTAATATGCAGGATGAGACTAGCAGTAGCATCCAAAAGCACAAGAGCAGTAGAGACTACTCAGTCTTGGTTGTGTTTGTGTGATCAGGGATTTCAAAGGCAATTTGTGTCAGTGTCTTTTTCATGTGAATCTCAGTATGTGTGTGTGTGAAGAGGGAAGGCAGGTCTTTATATAGTTTTGAAAAAAATTAGTACATAGGCAAAGAGTTCACAAACATGGAAATAGCAATCAACTAGTGTCAATTAAGACAACTGGACTCCTTTAATTAAGGAGTCTAGTTCAAACGGTGAGTCAGGATAGAACAAGGGAAAAAATCACTTCAGCAAAGCTAATTAAGGCAAGGAATCATATAGCGCATAATCAAGGCCAAATACATAGTGGGTAATTAAGGAAAAGTTGAAATAACCATGCAAAAAATAGGGTATCAGTTCGAGAATCAACCAAAGGGATCCCAGATCAAATCGTAATCCCAGGGAATCCAAAGTAATTAAGGAAAGCATCACATAAATGTAGAAATAATTCAAAATTGGTACAGAATTGCATAAGGAATACACGAGATCATAATTTTAAGGAAAGCATCACAAGCATGAGATTTTTACACAAGAGAATCAGCACAAATCATCAAATAAACAGCCAGTAGGGTAAGAGTCGAAATTATTGAACATTTAAATAGTAGCCACATGGTTACCAGGAAGAGAGGTTCATCGAAATCAACAGGAAAACGGTCATAGTAGTGAATTAAACAGGAGTCACGGAGAACACATGAATACACACAATTAGGTAACAAAAGCATACACATAATAAGGTTTAACCTAAAATTGGGGTTTCAGCATAACAATCAAGGAAACAAGAAAGCATAAAATAATCGATTAAACATAGTAGAGGCATTTTAAAAATCAAAGAACTATTTCGAGAACTTGGTCGAGAAACCCTAGTTCTTGAAATTTATAACAATAGAATTTTTTCGGAGAAAAACAGGAAGAAACGTTATAGAATTGTAAATATAGAACGAATCTTACAAGAAAACCCAGAATATAGAGAACTATGGTTTCATGGAACCCAGAAAAGAGGGCAAACCTCATGAATGACATAGATTTAGCCGGAGATACTGCAAACTTACTCAAATAGCGGGGGATTGGCCGGAAAATGGCAAGCGACCCATAGTGGGTGAGTGAACCGCTCCAGGATCGTCTAAGGAGCCTAGGATATCACTGAGTGGTTGAGAGGCGGGTAGATTACCAAGAGGTAATGAGGAGCCGTAGGTTCCGATGAGAGAACAGGTCGGAGAAGGTGAACAGACCCCGTCGGAGGGGAAAAGCCAAAAGGCTTCTAAAGAGTACCAGATAGAAAGAGAGAGATGAAGAGTCTTGAAAATGAGAGGGGGGGAAGGGGGTAGGTGAGGGTTTAATTAAGGCAATTAAATCTGGGACGTTGATCTCATTTGATCAACGACTCAGATTAAAACGGGAGTGGACCGGGTCAATCAAGGATTGGGATGGGTTGGTTCAGATGGGGTATTGGGACATTTGGTTTTAATTACAATATGATGGGGTGGGGTTAAATTTGGGCTATAATTGAAATGCAAATGGGGCTGTTTGTTAAATAGCCAATTTTCACCTTTTATTAAGTAAAAAATGATTTGAAAATAAATTAAAGGTAATGGACTAATTAATAACATATAAATTTTAATGTAAAAATACTAAAAGTGATTTTATGATTAAAAAATACTGTTAATTGTAAAATAGGTTATAATTGCAATTATATGCAATTTAGCTTAAAAATACCAAACAAATGTTTAAAAAATACAGAAAAATTATATTAATTATATATTAGTGTAAATATGAGAATGAAATAAATTATTCACCAAAAATGCTAGTTTGAGAATAATTATTGAATTTTGTAGTGTAAAAATAGACATTAAATTGATTTAAAAATCTTTTAAAATTAAAGGAAAAATACCAAAACTTTTGGGCATGCTTATATATGCATCTACATGCTATTTTAAGAATATTTTGAGTGTAAAAAATATGTAGGAAAAAATTAGGTATCAACAACTGCTCCTCTTTACCCGAAAAGGATGAAAGAGTTGTCGGGTAAAGATATGATGGTTAATTTTGACCAAGAGAAATGATTTGAAAAGGTTTTGACCGAGCTTTGGCTCCTGAGCTGCCTACATATCCCTGGTTTTACAGGAATCAGGCCATATATAGTTCAAGGGAATCCGTCGGCGGAACATGCCGATGGAGGCCTCGAAAGACGGACGCAATTTTCGGATTGGAAAGAATGGTCAGGGACCGATGGGCTGCAGGAATCGGAGTGAGATCGCTCCTGATGTAATGGTCGTTGCTAGTTGGTGTACCTAAAAATGAGCAATACGAACATATCGTGCATAAATTTAAACGTGATGCAAGTTCCTGTTGGACCATGAATGTTGTCTTCGGACGGGTAGGATGACGTCCTCAGACCATGACGTCCTGGGCCATGAAGCGTATAATAGAGGATTCGCAGGATATGAAATGATGTTCTCGGGCTATGAGAAGGATGCCTCAGAATCATGATGCCTTTGAATAATGATATGCAAAAGATAAAAGCTAGGGTCCTCATACCATGGCATGGAGTTCTCGTGCTATGAAGATGATGCCTCCGAAAAATGGCGCCTTTGGACAATTTGATGATATTTCAGCCCATGGAATGTAGGATTTGGCAATGTTTCAGCTAATGTGAAGCATAAATATAAATGGCGATCTTTCAGCTGGTGCGGGATTTAAATGAAATTGGCGATATTTCAGTCGACACAGAGGTTTAAATAGAATTGGTGATATTTCTGCCGACATAGAGATTTAAATAGAGTTGGCGATATTTCAACCATGCAAAGATTTAAATAAAGTTGGCGATATTTCAGCCATGTAGGATTTAAATAAAGTTAGCGATATTTCAGTCGTGCAATGATTTAAATAAAATTGGCGATATTTCAGCCATGCAGGATTTAGATAAAGTAAGAGATATTTTAGCCATGTGGGATTTAAATAAAGTTGGCAATCTTTCAGCCGATATAAAGATTTAAATAAAGTTGGCAATCTTTCAGCCATGCAGGTAGAGACAATGCTTAGTCTCGGAAGGTAGAAAGGTAGCCTTATGCAATGCAAGAAAAATGCAGGATGGAGGTAGAGCTTAACCTCGGAAGGAAGAAAGGTGGCCTTATGCAATGCAAGGAAATGCAGGATAGAGGTAGAACTTAACCTCGGAAGGAAGAAAGGTAGCCTTATGCAATGCAAGAAAATGCAGGATGGAGACAATGCTTAGTCTCGGAAGGCAGAAAGGTAGCCTTATGCAATGCAAGAAAATGCAGGATGGAGACAATGCTTAGTCTCGGAAGGCAGAAAGGTAGCCTTATGCAATACAATAAATAAAGGTGGAGAGTAATGGAATCTCTTAGCTAATAGACGATAGCTGATAGTTGGTTGTGTCATTGTGGCTGCTGGGGAGGTCATGTGCGGATAGCACTTGTAAGTGGGTGATGATTCTGAGAGTTGTACTCCTGCAAAATATGAGTATGAACCGGATCTAATGGTTCTATGTTTTGGGGTTCCTGCATTCAAAGAAAAATCGTGAGTTTTGTCAAGGGGGAAGGTTAGTTCGCCTTCCCGTGGCGCCCGCTCATCCTACTCGGCTCTTGTTTTCATTAGGGTAGCGTCTCTAAACAAAGAAATTTGATAGTAACCATGCATGATTTGGTAATATAATTTAAAAAATATGACGTAACTACATAATTTAAAAATTATTTTCTTTTAGATGAACCGATGAGTGCGATGCGGTTCAAGACATTGCAACCTCCTTTGCTCCGAAATTTTGAGGGTCCTCCTCAAAATTATGCCCTAGTTTACTTGGTTGGTGCTTATGAAGGCTGCGCGTTGGTGTATGGCTGAACAACTTCGGAATTTTGAGGGTCCTCCTCAAAATTCTACACCAGTTTCCAATATCGGGGGAAATGAAATTTTTTATTGAAATGTGACTGAACCCATAGGGCCGCCTACGTATCCTCTCTTAAACGGGAATCAGGTCAGGCGTAGTTCAAATTACATCATAAAGAAATCATAATGATTACACATAATAACGCTTGACTGCATCTGAATTGATTGGCTTTGGCCAGACTTCTCCATCCATTTCAGCGAGTATGAGGGCTCCTCCTGTTAGGACCCGGTGAACCATGTACGGGCCTTGCCAGTTAGGAGAGAACTTTCCTCTGGCCTCATCATGATGCGGGAAAATTTTCTTCAATACCAGCTGCTCTGGTGTGAATTGTCTTGGCTTGACTCTTTTGTTGAAGGCTCTTGACATTCTGTTCTGATACAATTGACCATGGCAAACTGCATTCATTCTCTTCCCATCTATTAGAGCTAGTTGCTCGTAGCAGTTTTTTACTCATTTTGCATCTTCAAGTTCCGCTTCCTGTATAATCCTCAGGGGGGAATCTCTACCTCGGCCGGGATGACTGCCTCGGTACCGTAAACCAACATATAGGGAGTTGCGCCAGTTGATGTGTGAATGGTGGTGTGGTATCCCAATAGAAAAAATGATAGCTTTTCGTGCCACTACTTGTGTTTCTCTATCATTTTCCTCAGTATCTTCTTAATGTTCTTATTGGCTGCTTCTACAGCTCCATTCATCTGAGGTCTGTAGGCTGTAGAATTCTTATGCTTAATCTGGAATGTCTCACATATTGCTTTCATCAGGTCACTGTTGAGATTGGAACCATTATCAGTGATGATTGACTCCGAGATGCCGAACCGGCAAATGATACAGTCGCGGACAAAGTCTGCCACAACCTTCTTGGTTATTGCCTTATATGATTCTGCTTCAACCCATTTGGTGAAATAATCAATTGCCACTAGGATGAACATGTGCCCGTTTGATGTGGCGGGCTCGATAAGTCCGATGACATCCATTCCCCAAGCGGAAAAATGGCCATGGCGAGCTTATTGCAGTAAGCTCATTCGGAGGCACCTTTATTATGTCTGCATGAATCTGGCAGCGATGGCACTTTCGGACATAATGGATGCAATCTGTTTCCATAGTCATCCAAAAATAACCAGCTCAGAGTGTTTTCTTAGCTAAGACGAAACCATTCATGTGTGGGCCACAGGTCCCTGCATGAACCTCATCCAACAATCTGGATGCTTCCTTTGCTTCGACACATATTAGCAATCCTAAATCGGGAGTCCTCCTATACAATATTCCTCCATTGTGAAAGAAGTGATTGGATAACCTTCGTAGTGTGTGCTTCTGAGTAGCGTTTGCAAGTTCTGGATATTCTCATGTTGCCATATATTTCTTAATGTCATGAAACCATGGTTTTCCGTCTACTTCTTCCTCGACATGGGCATAGTAAGTTGGATGATCATAAATTCCTACAGGAATAGGGTCAATGAAGTTCTTATCTGGATGTTGTATCATAAAGGCCAGGGTAGCTAATGTATCGACAAATTCATTCTAGACTTTGGGGACATGCCGGAATTCTATCTTTGTAAACCTCCTTCCTAACTCCTATACATGATGCAAATACAGGAGTATTTTGGAGTTCTTGGTTGCCCATTCTTCTCGGACCTGATGTATGAGCAAGTCTAAATCCCCGATCACTAGTAACTCCTAAACATTCATATCAATATCCAGCTTGAGCCCTAAGATGCAGGCTTCGTACTCGGCCATGTTGTTGGTGCATGGGAACCTGAGTTTGGCAGACACCGGATAATGCTGACCTGTTTTTGATACTAGAACTGCCCCTATGCCAACTCTTTTTGAAATTTGCTGCTCCGTCGAAAAACATTCTCCATCCATCATAGGATTCTGCAATGTCTTCTCCTATGAAAGAGACCTCTTAGTCAGGGAAATACATCTTTAGAGGTTCATATTCTCCACCTATGGGATTTTCGCAAGATGATCTGCCAGTGCCTGTCCTCTAATTGCTTTCTGGGTTACGTAGACAATATCAAATTCACTCAGGAGGATTTTCCATTTTGCTAGCTTCCCATGGGCATGGGCTTCTGAAAGATGTACTTCATCGGATCCATTCTTGATATGAGATAAGTGTTATAGGCACAAAAATAATGCCTCAACTTCTGGGCTACCCAAGTCAGAGCACAACAGGTGCGTTCTAGCAGGGAACACCGGGCCTTGTACGGGGTGAACTTCTTGCTGAGATAGTAAATGGCTTTCTCCTTTCTCCCAGTTTTATCATGTTGTCCCAAAACACAACAGAATGCCCCATCCAGTACTGCAAGCTAGAGCAATAGCGGTCTACTCGGTTCGGGCGGAACCTGAACTGGCAGCATTGATAGGTATTCCTTGATTTTGTCGAAGGCTTTCTGGCAATCATCAGTCCATTTAGTGGTGGCGTCCTTCTTCAACATCTTAAAGATTGGCTCACAAATGATAGTGGACTGAGCTATGAACTGGCTGATGTAATTGAGTCTCCCCATGAAACTCATAACCTCTTTTTTGTTATTTGGCGGCAGCAATTCTTGAATGGCCTTAACCTTTGACGGATCCAGTTCTATTCCTCATCGACTTACGATGAACCCAAGCAATTTTCCGGTAGGAACCCCGAATGCACATTTGGCGGGATTCAGTTTCAGGTTGTACCTTCTCAATCTGTTGAAGAACTTCCTCAGATCTTCCATATGGTAAATGTTTCTTAGATTTGATGATGACATCATCTATATACACCTCGATCTGTTTGTGTATCATGTCATGGAAAATAGTAGTCATGACCCTCATGTAGGTGGCCCCAGCATTTTTTAATCCAAATGGCATCATCTTGTAACAATACATCCCCCACGGCATAATGAAAGCCATTTTCTCCACATCTTCTTCATCCATCCATATCTGATGATACCCGACAAAACAATCGACGATGAATGCAACTCGTGCTTGGCGTAGTTGTCAATCAGGATGTGTATGTTTGGTAAGGGGAAGTTGTCTTTCGGACTGGCCCGGTTGAGATTATGGTAGTCGACACAGACTCTGACCTTCCCGTCCTTCTTTGGCACTGGCACAATGTTGGCCAACCATGTTGGATACTTCACTACACTGAGGACCTTGGCTTTGACTTGTTTGGTAACTTCTTCCTTGATTTTCAAACTCATGTCTGGCTTGAACTTCCTGAGCTTCTGCTTTACCGGCGGACATGTCAGATCTGTTGGCAGTTTGTGAGCTATAATAGACGTATTGAGACCAGTCATATCATCATATGACAAGGCGGATATGTCCTCATATTCCTTTAAGAATTCCATGTACTCTTCCTTTTCTGATGGTGATAGGTGAACACTGATGCTCATTTCCTTGACATTTTCTGTATCCCCCAAGTTGACAACCTCGGTCTCGTCCAACTTAGACTTAGGCCTATTCTCAAAGTCCTTAACCTCTTTAATGACCTATTCTAGTATATCATCCTTTTCTGAGTCTATATCCATTTTTTTGCATTGTCTTGTCGTATGTCACATTCGTCGGTTCATCAAGATAAGTAATAGTAATGATGTGTAAATTAAAGTAAACGATAGAGAAAAATAATAAGAGCGAGATTTATAAGAAACTGAAATACTTTGATAAATTTCATAAGTGATTTGAACATTGTAGCTCTTATTTCAAAATTAAAATGTATAAAGAAAATCAACTAGCAAAAGGTAAAAGGTGATTCATGGTGCTTTGTTCATCCTTGCTACCCCGAAGCTTTCTGGGCTCCGGTGGTTCTGATAGTCCAGTTATCGAGATGTGCCCTTTTGCTTAAGATGATCATTCCAAAGTGCACGAACCAACCTTTTGGGGAGGGGAAGAAAACAAAAGTAATAACAAAAAAGGTAACAAGTTAGTAAGGATTATGAGAATAAAATGTTGCAATATTTAAACACATAGTGCAAGAATATAAATCGTGTCCTAACGTGGGTGCCTCGTTGTGCCCGAGGCACGCCTAGCGACAAGTTGATTTGGAGAACTTATATTGCTAAATGCCTCATTTTATTGATAAAAATAAGACGAATCCCAAAACGACACTAAAATTGCATAAAGTAAAATGTCACTAATGGCCATTGGCCTTATTACATTTTAAAGCGAAAAGAAAAAAGAGACTCCTAACTACTTGGTCCCAGAAGGACCTTCCCCAGACTCGGCATCTTTAGCTCCATCAAACAGCTTTACCAGCTCACGCTGTCCCAGCAGCAGATAAGCTCTAGCCAAGTGACCTCCTTCATTCCCCTCAGCGTTCTAGAAATTTTTTATCTTTTGGATGAATTTCCTTTCCAACTCTACCAAACCTCGCTCCAAATACCCTAGTCGCTTGTTGGTGCTGACAGCTATATCTTTCCATTCTTCAATCAACTTCTGATTTGTTTCTTGAATTTCTTGATGTTCACTTTCGCATTGTCTGATCCTCTTGCGTAATTGGTTGTACTTAACCTGTATTTCAACCCTTTTGTCAATGACCCCGTGACCTCGAACAGACCCGGGCTATTCCAACCCAGTATGATCTTCTTCTAACCAACCTGGATAGTATGAGGTATAACCGGCATGGTATCTATCAGGTTCTATGGAATCCTTTTCTAGGTTGATTTTTCTATTCCACATGTGTTGAGCTTGACATTTGTATGGGCTATCGTCGTCTTGGAAATCGGCCCTGAAGTGACTTATCTTTTCAACCTTTGGTATGACCTGCTTCCTCCCTCCCTGCCTCATGACTCGGAGAGGGACATAGGGATAAGTTCCTCTCAAACTAATGAGTATGAGGAATGGAGCGTCCCGAGAGCGGATGATGAACTCTCCAATAGGGAACCATTCGAACATCCACTGCACCTTGTCTTCTTTCATATTTTCAAACAACTCTACACATCCTTTAGCGTCTCCTGGTTGAGCAAATATGTTAGGCATATAGTTCATTCTCTTGGGATGGTGGAAGGCTATATGATCATTCCACGGCCTTCGTGGAAGCTCTTGTCGGTATTGACCCATTTGGAGATGTTCTATAAGCCATAGTTGGAGTAGTAAGTTGCAACCCTCGATATGATCGGCCCCTTATTGACAGTTGTCCAAGGCTCGGTATATATCAGCAACAATCATGGGCACTATGCTAAAAGGCTGCCCTCCAATACCTTCCATTAGTGTCTTGGTGGCCATGGCTAGTGTGGTATGGATTCTAGCCTTCTTCAATGGAAACACTATCATTCCCAAAAAGCAGAACATAAAGACGAAGACCCTTCTGTGGATATACCCCAATGATGTGAGGGCGAATTCATCTGGGTAGGTACGGTAGGACTTGTTGTGGCCGTACCTCACGTACAGATAGTCGAAAGAAATATAAGAATCCTTCAAATAGGTCAAGTCTGGGTTTTTCTTCAGTCCCAGCATCTTGAGGAAAATCCTACCTTGTGATTTTCTGGCATAAGCAAACTCGGAGTCTCCCAAGGAATACCTGCTAACCCTCCTATTTCTTTGAGCAAAGGGGTAATTTCAAGGTCCCCGAAGCGAAACACTGATCTATCACTATCCCAGAATAAGGTTGCAGCCTCTATGATTTTGTTGTCGGGCTAGATTTCCAAAAGAGAAGGTAGATTTCCCAAATATTTGCGGCAGAGAGTTCGGTTACTGGGGTGAAGGTCTTCCCACCAGCTTAGAACCCTTGGGTGAATGTTGGTTACCATGCAAAATCTGGGGATTTTGTGCCTCATTTTCTGCAAAAAAAAGTGTTAGACCCTTACCCCACCGGACTCGACTATTTAAACCAATAATTAGCATAATGGCATTTAGTTCTCCAAATAAATGCACAGAATATGGTATTGTCTGTTTGGGTTCCAAGGAAACCCAGTGGACTTTGGACAGGGCTATATTAAATAGTCATTATGTGGACAACATAATTGACTCGACTAGGTTTGACAGTGATGCATGCATCGTTAAATAGAATAAGGTTTCTATGGGGTATTAGACCGGTACCCCTGAGTGGACAACTCAAGAGGTAAAGGCACGGAACTGTCGATTGCACTGCTGATCGATTGGTTTTACCACAAATATGCCTTTGCCAAATTTAGGGGGTAATAATATCGGAAGAGCGCAACAAATCATTATAAGCGTTGCTATGGTATTTGTTTGGTACAAGTGGAATATGATGTTGAAGATGCAATTACAAGAATGAAACAAATTGACACTTATTTTCACGTTCATAAAATAATAATTACAATAATTGCTCATGATTACAACAGTATTGAAAGAGAGCAGTAAAAGCATTAAAGAAAAGAAAACAAAGAACCAAGTTAGTTTCGAAGTAAAAGAGAGATAAAGACATTAAATAAAATTAATAAAGAAGTAATAAAGTCACAAATAACATGTAATGGTGAAAGCCTAAAAGAAAAGTCCCCAGCAAAGTCGCCATGCTGTCGACGCCCCCTTTTTCTCGCAAAATCGGGTTTACGACATTTGGGAGGACAACTCTATTCCCGTTTGGGATTTGGGTTTTGGATTTAAAGAGTCGCCACTTAATGATTAAGTGCATTAGGACACTAAGGGTTTTTGAGTTGGAAAACCAGAGTTCGGGTAAGGGCTAGAAAGTATCTCGAGGAGAAGCTGTTAGACACCCCTCAAGATTCACTAGTATGGTTCCCGGCCATGTTACAATTGTGACTTTAAAAATAAAGGGCCAGATTTTCCCCTGAACTATTCGTTTTGGCATAATAATGCCCTTCATCCACATATTGGACCAAATATGCCCTTACGTTAATGTTTCTGGCTCACAAATTCCCTTTGAGTTAACGGAGGGACACGTGTCATCCTCCTTTTGGTCCATTCTAAATATTTCTTAATTAATTAAAAAGACTCATTATTCATACCCGAAAAATAATTTTCTAAAGCAATTTTTCTAAAACTTTTTTTTACTAAAAACTGAAGAAAAAAAGAGGAATTTTTTTTTCCAGTTTTTACATACCAGGCTAGGGATAATTTCTAAGTAGGCTAGCGTTAATCTTTTCACATATTTTTTGTGATATTTTCATTTGGCAAGAAAATTGCGAGTCAACTAATTAAGAAGATGTCGTTCGTGCCTTTTCTTAAACTGAAATTTTGAATATAGTATGTGGATAACTCAATAAGGCATATAAGAACTTTTGTGCTTATTTTTATGTTTTATTGGGTTAGCTAAATAACATTCGTAGCCATTTTAAAAACTAAAAATATCTCTATTTTTTTTTAAAAACTGGAAAAAAAATTCCTTTTTTTTATCTTCAGTTTTTAGTAAAAAAAAAAAAGTTTTAGTAAAATTGCTTTAGAAAATTATTTTTTGGGTATGAATAATGGGTCTTTTTAATTAATTAAGAAATATTTAGAATGGGCCAACAGGACAATGACACGTGTTCCTCCATTAAATCAAAGGGGATTTGTGAGCCAAAAACATTAACGGAAGGGCATATTTTGCCCAATAGGTGGATGGAGGGCATTATTGTACCAAAATGAATAGTTCAGGGACATATCTAGCCCTTTTCCGTTAAAAATAAGCAATTAGGGCTCAAATAAAGGGGCTTGCACACAAGTTTAAACCCATTTGCGAAAAAGATAATGCAGGATTTCGTGAAGAAAAAAAAAGGATTTAAATAACTTATAGAGAAAACAAGTAAGAAAACACATAAAGGGAGGGGAGTCCTAGGTTTATACATAATATGGATCACCCCACATACCACCCGGTAACCGTTTATGCACGTGGTGTTATCGCGTGGTCATCATATCCATATTCTACCCTCCCACCCCGTAAAGGTTAGTTTGAAAATGCGTGAGTTGGTCACGAGGCTTATTACGTGCTATTACCCGTCCCGTCCTATAAGTTCCGGAGGGTGTTTAGGACTACTAATCCTATGATGTGAGTACTAGGCTAAACCTCTAGGTTTTAAAGGATAAAATCCTTAACGACAAGTAGAGAAACAGTTAGGACTTGCACAGATGGGGTTCAAATAAATAGTTATATGGCTCAAATATCCCTCCACAAATAAGTCATGTAAATAGCACGTTTCAAACAGCAATAAATGTCTTAGATTCAGAATCTCAACATGAATTCTAGATGTGAAAACAGTGGCAAATAGCAAGTCTTAATGAATTCCAGAAATATGACTGATTAGTTTGAAAATCCATTTTTTATTTTGAACAAGCGGTGTATAACTAATCGAGTTTTGTTTTTGATTTATTCAGCAAACATTAGGCCTAAGGTTTGCCTAGGAATTTTATTGAGTACTTAGCCCAGATTTAAAAAAAAGGTAGACATGCTGAAAATAGATCCGATAGTACATGTGAATTATGCATGTGGAGACCGTCTTGTTTGAAAAGAAGAAGTTATTTAGCGTTATTTCTGATGAATCATGTAGTTAACATCATTAATATCTAACATGGATCCTTAACTAACACGGATGTGATGATATGCATACATGAATCGACCTAAGGAAACATGATATCTAATGCAAACATGTCCTATGCAGGATTTTAATTGCGCACAGAGGTGAAGTAAATCCTAAAGCATGTTTTCTGCCCAAAATTAAGCTAAGCATGCATCGTCCCCACGCTTTTCACTATCCAGCCCTGAAGTATTTTACAAATAATTATTACAGACCAAAATTGCTGAATTACACAACTGAATAAAAGAAAAATCAAGAAGTTATACTATAGAAAGCCTAACAGTAGGCCCAAAGTACCATATCCACTTGCCATATGCCATGTCTTTACAACCCAAGTGTGTTGTAGTCTCTAAGGATCTCAGAAGATCCTGGACAGTGCTCACACCCAGGCACCCTAGCCAAGAATGAGTAAGTGCAGTGTAGAAGGCCAGCCTTGAGTGTCAGAGTTCTATGGGTACTCAGAGGTCCCCAAGGCAGTGCTCACTCGAAGGGGGCAGAGCCTAGAGTCTAAGAATAGTCTGAAGTGTGGGAAGAAGAGTTTTAAAGAGAATTTCAAGTTTGAAAAGAGCAATTGCGACAACAGCCTTGAAAAGATGATTTCAGAAAATGATGAAAAATTTTGGTAAATATTTTTATCACAGAGAGAAGCAATACAACGACAGCCAGCAGGTAAAGAACTCATGAAAGAGCAAACACAAATAGGGGTAAGGGATTGGGGACAGATAACTTTGATATTATCACTTAGATAGAGTTATAGTTATCACATAATTACCACATAGTTGTCACAATAATAGCACAGATTAATAGGGTTAGGATTACATAACACTCAAGTAGCAGGAAAGGTAGGTTTGAGCACATAATGAGAGCATAGTGACAATAACTAGGTCAGGGTGAGGATTAGCAAATCATGAACACATGAGGACTAAAGTCTCAGAAGGAACTGGAGACATATCAGACTCAAAGAAAGGGAGGGATATGGGTATAGTAATGACATAATCACAAGGAACCATATGGAAAACAAGACACACATTCAGACTTAAGCTAGTTACATCATAAGCAGTGGAACGAAAGGATGAAACACATAAGGAACAGTAAGTATGCAAAAACTGGAGCATGTTGTGTAGATGCTACAAAGCTAAATAGCAAAGTATACCAGTTAGAGACTAGGGGATAGAAAAGTGCTGGAGATAACACAGCAGTAGCAGTATGCAGGACAAGGAAAACAGTTACAGGACAGTAATATGCAGGATGAGAGCAGCATTAGTATGAAAAAGCACAAGAGCAGTAGAGACTACTCAGTCTTGGTTGTGTTTGTGTGATCAGTGATTTCAAAGGCAATTTGTGTCAGTGTCTTTTTCATGTGAATCTCAGTATGTGTGTGTGTGAAGAGGGAAGGCAGGTCTTTATATAGTTTTGAAAAAAATTAGTACATAGGCAAAGAGTTCACAAACATGGAAATAGCAATCAACTAGTGTTAATTAAGACAACTGGACTCCTTTAATTAAGGAGTCTAGTTCAAACGGTGAGTCAGGATAGAATAAGGGAAAAAATCACTTCAGCAAAGCTAATTAAGGCAAGGAATCATATAGCGCATAATCAAGGCCAAATACATAGTGGGTAATTAAGGAAAAGTTGAAATAACCATGCAAAAAATAGGGTATCAGTTCGAGAATCAACCAAAGGGATCCCAGATCAAATCGTAATCCCAGGGAATCCAAAGTAATTAAAGAAAGCATCACATAAATGTAGAAATAATTCAAAATTGGTACAGAATTCCATAAGGAATACATGAGATCATATTTTTAAGGAAAGCATCACAAGCATGAGATTTTTACACAAGAGGATCAACACAAATCATCAAATAAACAACTAGTAGGGTAAGAGTCGGAATTATTTAGCATTTAAATAGCAGCCACATGGTTAACAGGAAGAGGTTCATAGAAATCAACAGGAAAAAGGTCATAGTAGCGAATTAAACAGGAGTCACGGAGAACACATGAATGCACACAATTAGGTAACAAAAGGATACACATAATAAGGGTTAACCTAAAATTGGGGTTTCAGCATAACAATCAAGGCAACAAGAAAGCATAAAATAACCGATTAAACATAGTAGAGGCATTTTAAAAATCAAAGAACTGCTTTGAGAACTTGGTCGAGAAACCCTAGTTCTTGAAATTGTTAAAAACAATTTTTTTCGGATAAAAACACGAAGAAACTTCATAGAATCGTAAATATAGAACGGATCTTAAAAGAAAACCCAGAATATAGAGAACTAAGGTTTCATGGAACCCAGAAAAGAGGGCAAACCACATGAACAGCATAGATTTAGCCGGAGATACTGCAAACTTACTGAAATGGCCGGGGATTGGCCGAAAAATGGCAAGAGACCCATAGGGGGTTAGTGAACCGCTCCAGGTTCATCTGAGGAGCCTAGGAAATCACTGAGTGATTGAGAGGTGGGTAGATGACCAAGAGGTAGTGAGGAGCCATAGGTTCCGGTAAGAGAACTGGTCGTAGAAGGTGAACAGACCCCGTCGGAGGGGAGAAGCCAAAGGGCTTCTAGAGAGTACCAGATAGATAGAGAGAGAATGAGAAAGAGAGATGAGGAGTCTCGAAAATGAGACGGGAGAAAGGGGGTAGGTGAGGGTTTAATTAAGGCAATTAAATCTGGGTCGTTGATCTCATTTGATCAATGGCTCAGATTAAAACGGGAGTGGACCAGGTCAATCAGGGGTTAGGCTTGGTTGGTTCAGAAGGGGTATTGGGCCATTTGGTTTTAATTACAATATGATGGGGTGGGGTTAAATTAGGGCTATAATTGAAATGCAAATGGGGTTGTTTGTTAAATAAAAAATTTTCACCTTTTATTATTTGTATAAAATAGTAAAAAATAATTTAAAAATAAATTAAAGGTACTGGACTAATTAATAACATATAAATATTAATGTAAAAATACTAAAAGTGATTTTATAATTATAAAATGTTGTTAATTGTAAAATAGGTTATAATTACAAATATATGCAATTTAGCTTAAAAATACCAAATAAATGTATAAAAAATACGCAAATATTACCTTAATTATATCTTAGTGTAAATATGAGACTGAAATAAATTATTCACCAAAAATGCTAGTTTGGGAATAATTATTGAATTTTGTAGTGTAAAAATAGATAATAAATTGATTTAAAAATCTTTTAAAATTAAAGGAAAAATACCAAAATTTTTGGGCATGTTTATATATGCATGTACATGCTATTTTAAGAATAGTTTGAGTGTAAAAAATATGTAGGGAAAAATTGGGTATCAACAGCGCCCCTGGACCAGGAATGCCTAATATTTTTCGGAACATGAAATACGAACTAAGGAACAATTGGCACTGCCCCTCCATGACCAAATTACATTTTTTGGCATTTTATAGCCATATAACTGGAATGTCGCCCGATTCCTATATTTTCTTGTGCTATATAGCCCATGCCTTCAGCCATAGGCCCGGGCCCCCAGACCTGGATCGCTAAATATTTACTTTTGTCACCGCCCCGCTATGATCAAATTATATTTTTTGGTATTTTACGGTAATAAAAGTTGAATTCCGCTCGATTCCCATATTTTTGTGTGCTACAGCCACGCCTTCCGTCGTGGGCCCGAGCCCCCGGACCCAGATCGCCTAATATTTTTCCGGAACATAAAATACGACCTAAGGAACCATAGTCACTGCCCCGCCAGAAAAAATCATATTTTTAGGCGGTTTAGGCAATAAAACAGGAATTCCTCCAGATTTCCATATTTTCGTGTGCCATAGCCCACGCCTTCCGCCATGGGCCCAGGTCCCGGACTCAGATCACCAAGTATTTTTCGGGACATCAAATACGACCTAAGGAAGCATATTCACCACCCCTCCTTCACCAAATTACACTTTTTGGCGTTTTACGTCCATAAAACTGGAATTCCACCTGATTCCCATATTTTCGTGTGATATGGCCCCGCCTTCCGTCGTGGGCCCGGTCCCCCGGACCTACATAGCCTAATATTTCTTAGGACATAAAGTACGACCTAAGGAAATATATTCACCGCCCCGCTAGGACCAAATTATTGTTTTGGCGTTTTACGGCCATAAAACTGGAATTTTGCTCAATTCCCATATTTTCATGTGTTATAACCCACGTCTTCCGCCATGGCCGTGGGTTGCCGAACCTGGATCGCTTAATATTTTTTAGGACATCAATTACAACTTAAGGAACCATAGTCACTGCCCCGCAATGACCAAATTATATTTTTTGGAATTTTTATGGCCATGAAATAGGAATTCCGCCCGATTCCCATATTTTCATGTGCTATATTGTCCACGCCTTCCGCCGTAGGCCCGGGCCCCCAGACCCGGATCGCCTAACATTTTTTCATGACTTATAATACGACCTAAGGAAACATAGTCACCACCCCACCATGACCAAAGTATATTTTTTGGCATTTTACGGCAATAAAAGTGAAATTCCGCCCAATTACCATATTTTCGTGTGCTACAGCTCGTGCCTTCCACCTTGGGCCTAGGCCCCCGGACCCAAATGGCCTAATATTTTTTAGGAATGTCAAATACGACCTAAGGAACCATATTCAGATCCCCTCCATGACCAAATTATATGTTTAAGAATTTTACGGCAATAAAACTTGAATTCCGACCGATTCTCATATTTTCCTATGCTATACAGCCCACGCCTTCCGCCGTGGGCCTGGACTTTCGGATACGGAAAGCCTTATATTTATTTAGGACATCAAATATGACATAAGGAACCATATTCACCACCTCGCCATGGCTAAATTAAATTTTTTTTGCGTTTTATGGCCATAAAACATGAATTCCGCACGATTCCCATATTTGTTTGTGTGCTTTAACCCACACTTTCCGTCGTGGGCCAGACCCTCGGACCAGGATCGCGTAATATTTTTTCGGGGCATAAAATACGACCTAAGGAACCATAGTCACCGCCCCGTCATGACCAAATTATATTTTTTGCGTATTACGGCCATAAAAGTAGAATTTCGCTCGATTCCCATATTTGTGTGCTATAGCCCACGCCTTCCGTCGTGGGCCCAGGCCCCTGGACCCTTATCTCCTAATATTTTTTTGGAATATAAAATACTACATAAGGAACTATAGTCAGCACCCCTCCATGACCAAATCAATTTTTTAGCTTTTTACGGCCATAAAACTGGAATTCTGCCCAATTGCCCTATTTTCGTGTGATATAGTTCACGCCTTTCGCCGTGGGCCCGTGTTTTTTGACCCGGATAGCCTAATATATTTCTAGGACATAAATTACAACCTAGGGAACCATAGTCATCGCCCCACGAAGACCAAATTGTATTTTTGGCATTTTACGGCCATAAAATAGGAATTTCGCTCGATTCCCATATTTTTGAGTGATATACAACCCACGCCTTCTGCCGTGGGAACGGGCCCTCGGACCAGGATCGCCTAATATTTTGTTTGGACATCAAATGTAACCTAAGGAACCATAGTCATCACCCTTCCACGACCAAATTACATTTTCTGGCATTTAAAGGCAATAAAACTGGAATTCTGCCTTCTTCCCATATTTTCATGTGCTATATAGCCCATGCCTTTTGCCGTGGGCACGGGCTTCCGGAACCGAATTGCCTAATATTTTTCCAGGATATCAATTATGACCTAAGAAACTATAGTCACCGCCCTTCCATGACCAAATTATATTTTTTTATTTTACGGTAATAAAACTGGAATTCTGCTCGATTCTCATATTTTCATGTGCTATAGGCCATGCCTTCCGCTGTAGGCCCAGTCCCCCAGACCAGTATCGCCTAGTATTTCTTTGGGATATTAAATACGACCTAAGGAACCATAGTTACCTCCCGCTTTGAACAAATTACATTTTTTGCCGCTTTATGGCCATCAAACTGGAATTCAGCCCGATTACCATATTTTCGTGCAATATAGACCACGCCTTCCGCGGTGGGCCTGGATTCCCAGACCCAAATATCCTAATATTTTTTTGGATCATCAAATACAACCTAAGGAATCATAGAAACCTCACCTCCATGACCAAATTATATTTTTGGCATTTCACGGCAATAAAACTAGAATTCCACCCGATTCCTATATTTTCATGTGCTATAGCCTATAACTCACGCCTTTCCCCGTGGGCCCCGTGTTCCCAAACCCGAATCATTTAACATTTTTTTGGGACATCAAATATGGCCTAAGGAATCATAAGCACTGCCCCTCCATGAGCAAATTACATTTTGTTGCATTTTACGGCCATAAAACTGGAATTCGCCCGATTCCCATATTTTCGTGTGCTATAGCCCACGCCTTCTGCCGTGGACCCGGTCCCCCCAGACCCACATAGCCTAATATTTTTTCGGGACATTAAATACGACCTAAGGAAGCATAATCACCGCCCCTCCATGACCAAATTATATGTTTTTGCATTTTATGGCCATAAAACTAGAATTCCTCTCGATTCCCATATTTTCGTGTGCTATAGCCCACGCCTTCCGTTGTGGACCCGGGTTCCCGGACCCGGAATTCTTAGTATTTTTCCAAGGCATCAATTACGACCTAAGTAACCATAATCACTACCCTCCAATGACCAAATTATATTTTTTGGCATTTTTTGGCAATAAAACTGTAATTTCGCCCGATTCAAATTTCCGTGTGATGTAGCCCACGCCTTCTGCCGTGGGGCGGGGCTCTCGGATCGGCTAATATTTTTTTTTGGACATCAATACGACCTATTGGACCATAATCACCACCCACCATCACTAAATTATATTGTTTGGCATTTTAGGCAATAAAATTGGAATTCCGCTCTATTCCCATATTTTCGTGTGCTATAGCCCACCCGTTATGCCGACGGCCCAGGCCCCCGGACCAGGATCGCCTAATAATTATTCAGGACATCAAATATGACCTAAGATACCACAATCACCACCCTTCCATGACCAAATGATATTTTTGGCATTTTTCGGCCATAAAACTTGAATTCCGCTCTAATCCCATATTTTCATGTGCTATAGCCCATGCCTTCCGCCATGGGCCCGGGCCCACGAACTCGGATTGCCAACTATTTTTTCGGGTCATCAAATACAACCTAAGAACCATAGTCTACCATGATCAAATTATATTTTTTGGCATTTTATGGCTATAAACTTGGAATTCCACCCAATTCCCATATTTTCATGTTCTTTAGCCCACGCCTTACGCCGTGGGCCGGGTTCCTAGACTCGGATCGCCTAATTTTTTTCTAGGACATCAATTACAACCTAAGGAACCATAGTCACCACCCATCCATGACCAAGTTACATATTTTGGCGTTTTACAAAAATAAAACTGGAATTTCGCTTTATTCCAATATTTTTGTGTGCTATACCCACACCTTTCGCTGTGGGTCCGGGTCCCCGCTCCTGGATCACTTAATATTTTTCAGGACATCCTTTATGACCTAAGGAACCATAATCACCACCACACCATGACAAAATTATATTTTTGGCGATTTACGGCTGTAAAACTAGAATTCCGCTTGATTCCCATATTTTCCTGTGCTATAGCCCACGCCTTCCGTCGTGGTCACGTGCCCCAGACCCGGATCGCCTAATATATTTATAGAACATAAAATGCGTCCTAAGGAACCATATTCATTGCCCCATTATGACCAAATTATATATTTTTTGCCATAAAACTGGAATTCCGCTCGATTTCCATTGGTTTGTGCGCTATATTGCCCATGCCTACTGCTATGGGCCTGGGCCCTAGACCTGAATGGCCTCATATTTTTCTGGATCATCAAAGACGACCTATAGAACCATATTCACCGCCCCACCATTACCAAATTACATTTTTAGCATTTTACGATAATAAATCTGGAATTTAGGCATGATCCCATATTTTTGTGTGCTATAGCCCACGCCTTTCGTCGTGGGCCCGAGCACCGAGACCCGAAACACCTAATATTTTTTTGGTACATCAAATACGACCTAGGGAATCATAGTCGCCATCCTGCAATTACCAAATTCCATTTTAGGCATTTTACGTCCATAAAATATTAATGCTGCCCGATTCCCATATTTTCTTGTGCATTAGCCCACGCCTTCCGCCGTGGGCCCGGTCCCCCAGACCCGGATCATCTAATATTTTTATGGAACATTAAATACGACCTAAGGAACTATAGTCACTACCCCACCATGACCAAATCATATTTTTAGGCATTTTACGGTCAGAAAACTAGAATTCCGCCTGATTTCCATATATTTGTGTGCTATATAGCCCACGCTTTTCGCCGTGGTTCCGGACTCTCTGAACCGGATCGCGTAATATTTTTCTGGAACAACAAATATAACTTAAGGAACCATAGTCACCGCCCCACAAAGACAAAATTTCATTTTTTTGGTGTTTTACGTTATTAAAACTGGAATTTCGGCCTTCCGCTGTGAGAGCGGTCCCCTCGGCCTTGTTGATACCCAATTTTTCCTTATATAATTTTTTGTATACAAAAAAGTTTCAAAATAGCATTTATATGCATATATAGGCATAACTAAGTGCTTTGGTATTTTTCATGATTTTTTATAGATTTTTAAAAGCAATTTGTTGTCCATTTTAACAATACAAAAATCAGTAATTATTCCCAGGACTATCAATTTTGGTGAATTATTTATTTTATTCTCATATTTAATTCAAAATATAATTAAGGTAATTTTTGTACATTTGTACAAATTTATTTGGTATTTTAAAAGCTAAATGGCATACAATTGCGATTATGGTCTATCTTACGATTAATAAGCTTTTTTAGCTATAAAATTTGTCCCAATATTTTTAAATTAATATTTATATATTATTAATTAATTCAGTGCTTTTAATTTGCTTTTAAAATCATTTTTACTATTTTTATAAAATAAAAGGGAAAAACTGGCTATTTAACATTTAGCCTCTTTTATTTACAATTACAACCTATTTCTATTTCAATTTTAACCTCAAATTACCCAACCCAATTTATTATTTTACCCGACCCCTTAACCCGTTTTTCAAACACACCCGGATTTTCTTTTAATCCTGGTCGTTGATCATTTTGATCAACAGCCCTGATTCACCCTTTCCTTTTTTAATTCCCAACACCCCTTTACCCTAAATCACTTTTCCTACTTGCTGCCCTTGAATCCCCTTCCTCTCACATTCTCTCTGCAAACCCTAGTCGCCGCACTCAAGCTAACCCTAATCCTTCGATTCTCGCCGATTTCCATGGCTTCTCAGGCCATAAAGCACTCATACTCACCTCCTATCGCTCTTGTATGCTTGGTATTCGAAGGTTTGAGGCTAGACCTCAAAGGTCACTACCCAGACCTCCACCGACTTGAGGTTTCCGGCCATCTCCGGCCTGGCTCCGGCATATCTCAGCCTCCTGAGACTGTTTCCAGTCTTATCCAACTTAGATCCGACATTTTCGAAGCCTTTCTCATTCTAGGGTTCACCTGAAACCCTAGTTGTTCGATGTTTTTCTCCGATTCTCTTCAGATCTGTGTATTCATGCTTTACTTTGAGTTTTTAAAAGGTTTCCCCAACTTTTCTTAAAAAATATTACTTTTAAAGTAACTTCCTTATGATTTAGGGTTTCTGAAAAAATGCTTAAGTGTTTTCTGACTTTTCTTCTCCCTTTCTCGTGTATATTTGTCTCTAGTATGTTCTTATGTTTTCTTTTTTATATACATGTTCTTCTACTAAGGTGGCTATATTTTGTTCTTCCTTCTACCATGTTTCGATGCTATGTTATCACATGCTATGTTTTCACATGCTATGTTCTGTTACTTGCCTTCCACTATGACTTGATATGCTTCGCCTACTGTATTTTCCTACCATGTTCATTAAGTGTTCTTACTGTGCTCGCTTAAGCATATTTTCCTCTACTGTTTCTTCTACTCTCATTGTGTTTCGAATTAATTCCCTGACTCTGTTTTCATTAAACTTTCCACTGTATCTGCTTGTTTTCTCTTCTTTGCATTTGATTCAAGTCGAAAACCCTAGGATTTAGGGGTTTTGGCGAATTTGGTCTTGTGTGTTTGTACTAGGGTTCTACTTGAATCTTGGACTCTCTCAAACTCACTTTGGATCCATGTACTGAGTTCGAATCCTTTTGTGTATGAATTCTTCTATATTAGACTCTTCTGATTTGCATGACAACCCCTTTTATATGTGTTAAAATCTTTCTTCAAAAGGTTTTCCAACTTGTGTTCGAATCAGAATCCTTTTTT
>MU769283.1:84755-106140 GCA_026770625.1 Nicotiana glauca
GGGGGGGGGGGGGGGGGTTAATTGATTGCTATTGATTCTTCTTAAGTAAAGCCTCTCTTTACCTTTTTCTGATTTGGTTCATTCATACCAAATCTTTTATCTATGATTTCCTGGCTCTTAACTGACTTACTTGCCTTATTTGCACAAATTGTGTACTGTCAAGACCCTGTCCTTAAATAACCTTTATGTATCTGCCCTCAATTGCATGCTTTGCACAACTGTTTGATTAATTTCTTTCCTTAATTGTTTTATACCCGTTTGAATTTGAATCCATTAATTAAAGGGAGTCTTATGTAATTGATTTAGAATTAGTCTTCAATTATTTTCTTATCTTATTTTTGCCTGCTTTCTACACTATAAATGCACAACT
Source organism: Nicotiana glauca (assembly GCA_026770625.1). NCBI lineage: Eukaryota > Viridiplantae > Streptophyta > Magnoliopsida > Solanales > Solanaceae > Nicotiana > Nicotiana glauca. Next base: position 85,126 of record MU769283.1, read on the forward strand.
CTCTTTCATAAGACATACGATTAAGCATACAGAAATCACAACTCTCTTCTAAACTTATACTCTTGCTTCTTGACTGCACTTTGGCTTTCATAAGGCTACTGTTTCTCCTTACTTGCTTCTTTGAACTGGTATGTCCTAAAATTAATTTCAATATTTTTCTAATGTGTTTATTTATAGTCCCTGTATCCATGCCTGCTTTCAATCCTTTGTATTAATTTTTAAAGTATCTATATGCTTTTGTCTGTTCTTTCTTTGTTTCTTGCTGCTAGTGTCACTACTAAAAAATAGGGCTATGGCAACGGTCCAGCAAACGTTGCAATAGCCAAGAAAACCGTTGCAATAGGTCCACTGCAACGGTTTGGGGACCGTTACATCAGGTATCGTGCCAATAGGTCTATTGCAACAGTTTTCTGTAACGGTTGCAAGTCGCTGCTATATATTTATCTATTGCAACGGTTTTGAACCGTCGATATAGAACTATCTATTGCAACGCTTGTTTAATCAAGTGGAACGGTTCAAAGTCGTGGCAATATCACTTTATGTAACGGTTTTTATGCTATAGCAACAGTTTTGAATTACATATTGCAACAACCATTAGAAGCTTTGTCAACGGCTAATTGAATCTATACGATTTGTTGAAGCTATTGCAACATTATATTGAAGCTATCGCCACGGGTTTTTGAGGCTATGACAACAATTTATGAAAGCTATTTGCATTTGAGACTTTTATAGAAGTAAAATTTCTAACATTGTCCAACAATTAAAAAGCATACATAATTCCCAAAATTAATCAACATTAAAAATAAAAAATTTCTAAAATATCATAATACATGAATATTTTCAAGAACAATCCCATAACTCTAAGCAGTCTCTTTGCTGCTTTCATCCTTGCTCATTATACTCCTAGAAACGACGAAAATAAATTATTCAGTAAAACATTCAGAAGGAGTAGTGCCTCAAAATTCAAGAGGCGAGGTAGGTACCTCTATTGGTATTTATATCTTTTTGTCACTTATCTTATCGTATTTATGCTTTCTGATACTAACTTTCAGTCCCTGTCATAGAAGACTAAGCCAAGAATAAACTTGCACAAATCAGAAAACAAGAAAATTACCGAAATTTGCACTAAGAAGAAAGAGGACACGGTCGAAAATATGGTAAAGAAAACTATACAGTCCAACCTTCCTCTAATAAAATACATATAAACTTCGACACCAACACCATATAAGTCAGCCCTTTGATAACATGGATAAATAGCTACATATTCAAATCATGGAAGACATTAGACATCACTTAATCTTTATAGTAACTACTCATGAAATGGATCATATAATTATACAAAAGAATCCATTCATGATGAAAGTTGGACTAAATATAGACTTTATAAGCTCCAACAAGTTACATCTATCAGCTAATAAGCCAGCAATGAGACAATCAACCATCAACATAGAGCCTCTGACATATTCAAAGATTTGCATTTTCAATTCAAGAAGAAATATGGCATGGACAATTATCTGAAATAAAACAGAACTCAAAAAGGATTCTTGATACATTTTCACATTTATAGATTATTTCTACGGTCAAATCTCAACAAGAGACTTTAGCCAACCTAAAGTATGAATTCAGACAAAACTACTATTCCAACCTAATATAGAGAAAAAATAGTTGCTGAAAAATAAACATGGATAAATAGCTACTTGTCCAAACCCACGAAAAAATACTTACTAGCTAAATTTACTAATGCCAAAAAGGAAGTTTGTAAAAGTACATAGACATGAATCTATGTATAACTTGTGCATAGGTAAAAGGAGCATAGACATGACATATACTCGAAACATTTTCAAACACTAAGAGAACACATACATATTCCTAGAAAATGAACAAGAGAAAAAACTTAGACTGAGAATGGTTCTATAACCTCTAGCGTTAGGGTCCCATAAAGTATAAAACATATAATTATGAAATAACTAAGTCCAATAAATCAAGAAAACTAGTTTTGCATTCCACAAGAAGCATGATACCAAAAGAATAAAGTACAAAACATATACTATTTCTTTAATACATCATAACTGATGTCTAATTAACCTTCCTAAAATGAGTGTAACAAACAATGGCATTCAGTCAATTGGAACATAACTAAATTATATATTAATGTCTTAGATGAAGAAAATGCAATTACATCTTCCCCAATCAGATAAGTAACAAAACAAAATTTTCAAAGATAGTAAAGTTTGTCAAACATTCCCCTAAACACTACTTTAGATACCTGGAATTTCCTAATGACAAACTCAAATGGGGATTTCATATGGGAGAAAGATCATAATGAATTCCAAAGAAAGAGAATAAAGACTGACGATTAACTGTTTCGCAACAAATAATTTCTTCATTTAAGACGTAAGCAACATAACAAAGATACTTGGTGAACTACAACAAGTCAAAGGCTAATCGATTTTACTAATATTGATTGAAAAAAAAAAGTAAATGTACCTCAAAAAAGGCCAAAGGGGTACTGTTCTTCCTTTTTATTCCTTTTGGGTGGCTTGATAAAAGGAGGCAACAGGTACATTTATCTGTTATTACCACAATAATAGGAAATATCAGTTATATCTGCAATGCATTTCTAATATAAATAGTTCTGACATAATATCATCTAAGACAATAATCATGACAAATAAATATACTACATTTTCAATTTAATTAATTTTGTGAGTCATCTACTTCAACTCAAAAAACTACATTCCACCACTCCAAATATATAAATATTATTGTCTACAGGATAAACACATCTAACCTGAAATTTTTTAAGAAATAACTTACAAAAATACTATTCTACATCATTCTCCATATAATTAGTATACTAAAATCATTTAACCATATTAGGATGCCGCAATAGCAGTAGTAAATCAATCAAATTATTTGTCTATTAAATAAAGTAACTAATTGAAATTGAGAATCTCTATAAAGTAAATCATACAGAGTGAAAGCAACAAATTATGAATAAGAAATCGATGCAATCTATTTGCATAACCAAGACTAAACTGCCAAACCAAATACACAAACTCTTGAGACAAAGTCCAATATCACTAACTGAATGAACTAAATTAATGTTAGAAATATACAAATCTATGATTTTCCAAACAAATATGCATAAAATAGCTCAATGCATTTTTATACACATAAAACTACCATTGTGGCTAGTTCCGCATTCTTGGAATTTTCTCCTCCTTAATGTCTAAGTCCACACAAATTGTACAGAACTTCATTGCAGTTCATTTCATCCAAGTCATAAGTTCTTTTCTCAAATAAAGAAATTTCAGCCACACTTGAAGTCTCAATCACTTCAAATCTAGATTTGTTGTTTTACCAAACTGAATTTCATAAGCAGTAAATCTAAATTAGTGCCGGAAATGAAGGCAACTTTAAGAGAATAAACAATACTTTTTTCTTGAAATAAAAGAAAAACACCATACCCACAATTAAAATCATCAGAAGATGACAAGTGCAATTGAAAAAATGATGCAATTCGAAACCCTACCTTCAAGAGATAGAGATAAATTTGAAGGCACAAAATCGATTCTGTTTACAGAACAAGAAACTTTTAACAAACACAAAAATCTGAAACCCTGTCAAAACATATACAAATAAATTTTAGTGAATAATCCTTTATAGAACAAGAAATTAGAAATACCGGAAAAAATATTGAAAATCAAGAAACGAAGGCGGGGTTTTTGGGTTCTCTTATTTTCAATTCAAGCGAAGAATGTAGAAGATGGAAAAGAGTTGAGAGATTCGTTCGCCACTGTTCAAATATTTAAATATCAGATTTGAGAGCATCATTTCTTTGTGCTGCGAATAAAAATTGTTTGGATATCTCGAAAGATATGTAGCCCGAAGCACAAATACTCTAAGAGCGCTATTGAAAAATTTTAGGGTTTATCTTAAGAGTTTGGATTTGTTTGAAGTAACAATTGATAGAGTTTCTATGTGTTCGAAGTACGAGCGTTAGTCTTTAGGTTTTAAGTAAAACCAAAAAGCTAAAAACTAAAAGGCGTAATGGCCTCCTGGCCACTCAAATTTGAGGCGCTTTTAAAAGCCGATATATTAACTTTTTTTTATTTTTCATTTAAACACTAAAGTTCCTGAAACCTGTAAGTAATAAACACAATTGAATGTTGACCCATCCCATGTGGCGTCAGTTGATCCTAGTCAGCTCCCTGCGTGAATGTCATGACTTTTAGGAGCATGGGAGAACCCATTCCCAATGCCCAACGATCAAAAAAGGAGCCCATTTAAGTGGGGTCTTATTCTTTCAATTGGATACACATTATCTCTCTATTATATGCAATTGAAGCTTCATTTCTCCTATTTCTTAAAATCTGAAGCTTTCTTTAATTTTTTATTTTTTATTTTTCCAGATTGTGATAATGTATCAAAGTCCTGTATTTTTTCATTGTGGAGTTGAAGCTCATATTTGCATCACTTGGAAGCCAACAAATACAAGAAGGAGGTTTTATGGGTGCTCAAACTATGGTCGAGTCAATTCTTGTAATTCTTTTAGGTGGTTTGACCCACCTCTTCCAGATCACTATAAATAGGTGATTTCAGGGCTGTTATCAAGAATAAAAGAGAGAGATCGACTACAACGTAGGAAGAGGCTCAAGATCATTGTAACTTTAGTTGTTGTAGTGGCACTAATAATTGTAATTTTCTTCTTAGTGTAGTCAGCACTATTTCATAACCCTATGTACAATGATAATGACAGAATGAATGATATTTTTTTTGTGCAATGAAAAGCAAGTTTAACATAAACAAGCACACATATATAAACAACCAAGTTCGATCAGCCTTCTTGGTTGACAAGATTAGCACTGAACTACTGTCTAGTAGCAGAAATAGTTTGAACATTGTTCCAAAAGAAAAGTCATACTTAAAAATACTTAAGTTAACCTACAAATTAAGTTCTGCAACTAACAGACTTAATTTATCACAAAAATAAATATCCAGTCATCTTCAAGGTTGAGATTGGTTGATGTTTTGCTGAGATTGGCTCAAGTTTGGACACGGAGACTCGCTTGGCTGAGGTGAAGAATGGGCTTGAGGTTGGCTAAGGCTTGTTGTGTTTGTCTTCTCCTCAACTGTTGTTGAAGCTGCCTTTGTGATATAGCATTTCTTCGTTGCCACCTTAGTCCAGGTGCACTGTATCCAAGATCGATATTGGTCTGCCCATCATCTACTGCATTTGTAGGAGAAGAATGTACCATATCTCTTGATCCACACTGCATAGGAAGCCAAATTAGTACCAACTACTAATATATAAATAAAAATTCAAATCCTTAATGATCTTACCCTTTCTATCATTGTTCCTATTTCACTAAACAATATACCAAATCTAGTAGTTTTTTGTCTTCCTCGAAGTCCACTACCTCTTGGCCTTCCTCTAACTCTAGCTATAATATCCTCAGAAGTTCTTGATCTCATACTTCCATTATCCTGATGTAAGATAAAGTATTATCTTGTAATTTAAAATTTGATCCTAATATAGATTAACTAAATTAACAAAAATGAATACTTACATCTGCACTTGCAGCAGCTGATGGTTGAGTATTTGTGGCCCTGGCAGTTCCAGAATCACTTGTAGGACCTGACTGTTGAGTTGTTGCTTGAGCAGCCTGTGATGGTTGAGAAGCACCAGCATTACTGGTTCCTGATGTTCCAGATCCTTGTCCTTTCTGAAATTTCCAAAATAAAAAATGAGATATAGAAATTTCAAAAATCAGACACAAATTGGCTACATTACCAGGATAGGACACCCCTTCTTGTTATGGCCTACAGTCTTATAATTAGAGCATGTCATTGGTGTCCCTTTCTTTAATCTCTTACCAAACTTCTTCTTAGGTTCATCATGAGCTCTTTTTCTGTTTTTCTTAGGTCTACCAGGCATCTTGGTAATCACAAGAGGCTCAACAGTTGGATTCTGTGTGGATGGCCACATCTCCATGTTGGTTACTGGCTGTATGTAACAACTAAAAGCCTTCAAGTAAGTTTCTTTCTTGTACCAAGGGGTTACGTAATCAGCAGGCTCAAATTTCTTAAAAAACATTGCACATATTGTATGGAAGCATGGTATTCCTTTGAGCTGCCATGATCTACATGTGCATGTATTGTTGGAGAAGTCAACAATATGTTTGTAAATCCCATGTTGTATCTCATACCCACTATCCCTATTCCATTTAAATTCATGCCTAACAACATATTGAGATTGTTTCTCTATGTACCCCATTGCTATAGGAGATACATCAGAAATCCACCTTGTTTCAAATTCTCTCATGGTAGTCATTCTCTCAATCACCTTCACTCTAATCTCTTCTAACATGGTTATGATAGACTTGTGCCTAGCAGACAAGATCCAACTATTAAAGGTCTCACACATGTTGTTCTCCACAGAATCACATTTACTCCAATCTTTGAAGAATGCTCTACACCAAGATTGTTTTGGGTATCTCAACAAGTCCTCAATGATCTTACTATCATCTAATTCTGCCAGCTCATCTATCTTAGCCTTCAAATATGCTTCAAATGAGGCCCTTGCACAGGCCCAAAACTTCTTCCTTCTTTCCTCTCCTTTCCACTTTTGTTTCCAGTTGCTCCATATGTGTCTTGCACACATCCTATGCTTAGCATTTGGTAACAACTCAGAAACAGATGTAACAAGTCCCTTAAGCAACGAAAAAACAATTAGAATATCAGAAACATATATAAAGTATACAAGTAATTAAAGGAAGAACAAGGGTGTAGTATATACCTTCTGCATATCAGAAATGATGGTCAATCCCTCACCTTGATATTCTATGAGCTGCAGATCATGCATCAGGCACCTAAAAAACCATGACCATGTGTGCTTTGTCTCCTTTTCCACCACTGCCCATGTAACAGGGTACATTTGGTTGTTACCATCTTTAGCAATGCATGATAGTAGCTCACCCTTACACACACCCTTCAGAAATGCTCCATCAAAGCCAATAACATTTCTTTGATACACTTTAACCCTAAAAAGACATAAAATTTAACAAAATGGGAGACAAGAATATTTTGATATTCAAAAAAGATCTAATTTTTAACCGTAAATGCCAGATCAGTCATGAAAAAGACAAACCCCTAAAATAAAGTGAACATACGACTGTTTTCCCCAAAACCCTAATATAAAATCCCATCATTTGTGCATGCAGACAAAATCCCTAATTTTTTAACCCCAAATGCCAGATCAGTCATGAAAAAGACAAAAGCCCTAATTTTTTAACCCTAATATAAAATCCCAAATATATTTATGCATGCAGCCATAGATAGCTTTCACTATCAAACAATACCCAAATTATTTGACAACAAAATAGAAAAGAAAGATGAAAACGACATCAAAATAAACAAACTAACCTTCAGAGACTAACGTGACTGAAATCAAATCTTTGACGAATCTCGATCAACTTTTCAGTACAAGAGGGGGGACCCCAATCGTTTGGTTTTGGAATGATTAGCGTTACTTTGGAAGGAGATGACCAGTTAATAAGCCATTCCTTAACCTAGGTTTAAGAGGGGAGGGATGGTTATGGAGTGGAAAAGATACGAAAAAGTGGGGAAGGGTATGTCAGTGTTTTGATTAAAAGAGGGGGACCCCAAACGATTAGGTTTAATTTGGTGCCATTGACGTGTACTGGTCTAATTGGCCATTTGCTGTCTGGATGGCCATTTGTGTTTATTAGTTATAGGTTTCAGGAGTTTAAGTGTTTAAATGGGAAACAAAAAAGTTAGTCTATCGGCTTTTAAAAGCGTCGCAAGTTTGAGTGGCCAGGAGGCCATTTTGCCAAAATAAAATGAAAACTACTTAAAATTTGGGAAATTAGAAGCGGGAAAATTAGGAGGGAATTGAATATCATCTTGATAGATTTTTTTTTCTGAAAAATCATTCTTGTAGATTTTTATATGGCAACGGTTGTAATAACCTTTACAGCAAGTTCCTCTATAGAAACGGTTATTCCACTAATGCAGCGATTTAGTAATGAAAGCATTCCAAATAGGGTCTAGTTGCTATTGCAACGGTTATATAATCGTTGTGCAAACTTCCGTTGCCATAGATCTAATTTCTAGTAGTGTGCAAACAATTGCTCTCATACCCCCATTCCCCTATGTGTGCTGAGTTAAGGTATGGCATGGCAACATCCCAATTGCTGTTCAGGGCTGAACCTGACCTTCAATAAGGTCTTAACTCCCCAATTTTAAGGCTGACAGGTTGGTCAGGGGTGTGCCAGCATTCCAATTGCTGGGCATGACCACCAGCCTGCCCTGGCTTCCCTTTAATTCCCTTTCATTGCACTTACACTTACTCCTAGTCTTTAAGTTCTGCCCTCCTCCTATGAGCCTTGCCTTGGGACCTTGAGTTCCCTATGAACTTGGACATTTGAGGGCTAGCCCTTCCACACTGCACTATAATCTGATTCTGCAATGGTATTTGGGGTGTAAGCATTGCCTGGAACTCTTGAAGTTCCTTGGAACTTTGACGCATCCCCAAATAAGAGAAAGGCTTTGGAAAATCTGATCCTGGAAGTTGGTTTATCTCATATTGTTAGACTTTGAGTCTGGATTAGGCTGATTAGATGTAGGTGTAATCACTGATGTATTTTTATTCTTTCCCCTGATTCATTTGATCTATAATAAATTTTGTAATAACTACCAGGGGTGTATAGTGAAAGGGATGGGATTGAATGCATGCAAAAGGGGTAGATACCATGTTTTAGGATATTTACTTTCAAATTCTGCATATTTCACGTAGATATCATGTTTTAGGAATTATTTACTTTCAAATTCTGCATTTTTCACGTAGATACCATATTATAGGAATTAAATACTGAAATTTTACATCTCATATAGAGATCATGTCTATAGGGAATTACTACCGTTAAAACGCGCATCAGTGTTCACCTGTCACCGTCAGAAAAGGAAGAGTACATTGAGTTCTTAAAAGAATATGAGGACATATTTGCCTGGTTGTATGATGATATGACCGGTCTCAGTACATCTATTGTAGCTCACAAACTCCCAATAGATCCAACATGTCCACTGGTAAAGCAAAAGCTCAGAAAGTTCAAGCCAGACATGAGTTTGAAAATTAAGGAGGAAGTTACCAACCAAGTCAAAGCCAAGGTCCTCAGAGTAGTAGAGTATCCAACATGGTTGCCTAACATTGTGCCAATACCAAAGAAGGATGGGAAGGTCAGAGTCTGTGTTGACTACCGGGACCTCAACCGGACCAGTCCAAAAGATGACTTCCCCTTGCCGAACATACACATCTTGATTGACAACTGCGCCAAGCATGAGCTGCAGTCATTTGTTGATTGTTTTGCTAGATACCATCAGATATGGATGGACGAAGAAGACGCAAAGAAAATGGCTTTCATTACGCCATGGGGGATGTATTGTTACAAGATGATGCCATTTGGATTAAAGAATGCTGGGGCCACCTACATGAGGGTCATGACTACTATTTTCTATGACATGATACATAAAGAGATTGAGGTGTATGTATACGATGTCATCATCAAATCCAAGAAAGCCACTGACCACATGGAAGATCTGAGGAAGTTCTTCAACAGACTGAGAAGGTACAACCTGAAATTGAATCCCGCCAAATATGCATTCGTGGTTCCTGCCGGAAAATTGCTTGGGTTCATCGTAAGTCGATGAGGAATAGAACTAGATTCGTCAAAGGTTAAGGCTATTCAAGATTTGCCACCACCAAAGAATAAGAAAGAGGTTATGAGTTTCTTAGGGAGACTCAACTACATCAGCCGGTTCATAGCCCAGTCAACTATCATTTGTGAACTAATCTTTAAAATGTTAAAGAAGGACGCCGCCACTAAATGGACTGATGATTGTCATAAAGCCTTCAACAGAATCAAGGAATACCTATCAACGCCACTAGTTCTGGTTCCGCCTGAACCGGGTAGACCGCTATTGCTCTACCTTGCGGTACTGGATGGGGCATTCGGTTGTGTTTTGGGAAAACATGATGAAATAGGGAGAAAGGAGCAAGCCATCTACTATCTTAGCAAGAAGTTCACTCCGTACGAGGCCCGATATTCCTTGCTAGAACGCACCTGTTGTGCTCTGACTTGGGTAGCTCAGAAGTTGAGGCATTATTTCTGTGCCTATACCACTTATCTTATATCGAGGATGGATCTGCTGAAGTACATCTTTCAGAAACCCATGCCCATGGGCAAGCTAGCCAAATGGCAAATCCTACTGAGTGAATTTGATATTGTCTACATAACCCAAAGAGCAATCAAAGGATAGGCACTAGTAGATCATCTTGCCAAAAATCCCATGGATAGAGAATACGAGCCTCTAAAAACGTATTTTCCTGACGAGGAGGTCTCTTTCATAGGAGAAGACATTGTAGAATCCTACAATGACTGGAGAATGTTTTTCGATAGAGCAGCAAATTTCAAAAGAGTTTGCATAGGTGCAGTTTTAGTATCAGAAACAGGTCAGCATTATCCGGTGTCTGCCAAACTCAGGTTCCCGTGCACCAACAATATGGCCGAGTACGAAGCCTGCATCTTAGGGCTCAAGCTGGCCATTGACATGAACGTTCAGGAATTACTAGTGATCGGGGATTCCGACTTGCTCATACATCAGGTCCGAGAAGAATGGGCAACCAAGAACTCCAAAATACTCCCGTATTTGCATCATGTACAAGAATTGAGGAAGAGGTTTACAAAGACAGAATTCCGGCATGTCCCCAGAGTCCAAAATGAGTTCGCCGATGCATTGGCCATTCTATCATCCATGATTCAACATCCAGATAAGAACTTCATTGATCCTATCCCGGTAAAAATCCAGGATCAACCCGCTTACTGTGCTCATATTGAAGAAGAAGCAGATGGAAAACCATGGTTTCATGATATCAATAAGTATCTATCAACAGGAGAATACCCATAACTTGCAAACCCTACTCAGAGGCGCACACTGCGGAGGTTATCCAATCACTTCTTTCACAGCGGAGGAATCCTGTATAGGAGGACTCCCGATTTGGGATTATTAAGATGTGTCGAAGAAAAGGAAGCATCTAGGTTGTTGGAAGAGGTCCATGCAGGGACTTGTGGCCCATACATGAATGGTTTCGTCTTAGCCAAGAAAATACTCTGAGCTGGTTATTTCTGGATGACTACGGAGACGAACTGCATCCAGTATGTTCAAAAGTGCCATCGCTGCCATATTCATGTAGACATGACAAAGGTGCCTCCTAACGATCTTAATGCAACAAGCTCACCATGGCCGTTCACCGCTTGGGGAATGGATGTCATTGGACCTATCGAGCCTGCCGCATCAAACGGGCACATGTTCATTGGCAATTGATTATTTCACCAAATGGGTTGAAGTAGCATCATATAAGACAGTAACTAAGAAGGTTGTGGCAGACTTTGTCCGCAACAGTATCATTTGCCGGTTAGGCGTCCTAGAGTCAATCATCACATGGTTCCAATCTCAACAGCGATCTGATAAAAGGAATGTGTGAGACGTTCAAGATCAAGCACAAGAATTCTATAGCCTACAGACCTTAGATGAATGGAGCTGTAGAAGCCTATCAATAAGAACATCAAAAAGATACTAAGGAAAATGATAGAAAAAGACAAGCAGTGGCACAAAAATCTATCCTTTGCTTTATTGGGATACCGTACCACAGTCTGCACATCCATTGGGGCGACACCCTATATGTTGGTTTACGGTACCGAGGCTGTCATTCCAGCCAAGGTAGAGATTCATTCCCCGAGGATTATACAGGAAGCGGAACTTGAAGATGCAGAATGGGTAAAGAGTCGCTATGAGCAGTTATCCCTTATAGACGGGAAAAGAATTAATGCAGTTTTCCATGGTCAATTGTATCAGAAAAGGATGTCTAGAGCCTTCAATAAAAGAGTCAAGCCGAGACAATTCACACCGGGGCAACTGGTGTTGAAGAAAATTTTTCCGCATCAGGATGAGGCCAAAGGAAAGTTCTCTCCTAATTGGCAAGGCCCGCACATGGTTCACCGGGTTCTAACAGGAGGAGCCCTCATACTTGCAAAAATGGATGGAGAAGTTTGGCCAAAACCAATCAACTCAGATGCAGTCAAACGCTATTATGTGTAATCATTATAATTTATGTATGATGTAATTTGAACTACGCCTAACCTGATTCCCGTTTAAGAGGGGATGCGTAGGCAACCCGATGGGTTCGGTCATAATTCAATAACATTTTCATTTCCCCCGATATTGGAAAAGTAGAATTTTGAGGAGGACCCTCAAAATTCCAAAGTTGACTTTCAGCCATTCATCGTGCGCAGCCGTCAGAAACACCAGCCCAGTAAACTGGGGCAGAATTTTGAGGAGGACCCTCAAAATTCCAGAGCAACAGAGGTCGCAATATCTTGAACCACGTAGCAGTCGTCAGTTCATCTAAAAGAAAATCATTTTAAATTATGTATTTACATCATACTTTTTTACCAAATCATGCATGGCTACTATCAAAATTGCTTTGTTTAGCAACGCTACCCCAATGAAAGCAAGAGCCGAGTAGGACAAGTGAAGTCTACGGGAAGACGAACTAACCTTCCCCTTTACAAAACTCATGATTTTTCTTTGAGTGCAGGCACCCCAGGGCATAAAGTAAGCAGATACGATTACATACTCATTCTTTTTCAAGAATACGACCCTCAGAATCATCGCCCATTTACAAGTGCTATCTGCGCACGCCATTCCCAGCAGCCACAATGACAATCAACTAGCAGCTATCGTCTCTCAGCTAAGAAATTCTGTTACTCTTCACCTTTATTTTGTGTATTGCATAAGGCTACCTTTCTACCTTCCGAGACTAAGCACTGTCTCCATCCTGCATTTCCTTGCATTGCATAAGGCTACCTTTCGGCCTTCCGAGACTAAGCACTGTCTCCATCTTGCATTTCCTTGCATTGCATAAGGCCACTTTTCCTCCTTTCGAGGTTAAGCACTACCTCCATCTTGCATGGCTGAAATATTGCCACCTCTTATTTGGATCGGCTGAAAGATCTCCAACTCTATTTAAATCTTTATATTATCTGGAATACCGCCAATTACATTTATGCTTTACATCGGTTGAAAGATCGCCATTTATATTTAAATCTTTGTCGGCTGAAATATAACCAGCTTTATTTTATCCTGCATGGCTGAAATATCGCCGCTTTCATTTACATCTTGCACTGGCTAAAAGATCTCCACCTCATTTATTTCTCGCATGGCTGAAATATCGCCGCTTTCATTTTTCTTGCCTGGCTGAAAGATCACCACTTCATTTATTTTCTCACATGGCTGAAATATCGTCGCCTTTATTTATATCTTGCATGGATGAAATATCGCCGCTTTCATTTTTCTTGCCTGACTGAAAGAGTGCTACTTCATTTATTTTCTCGCATGGCTGAAATATTGCCGCTTTCACCTCCATCTTGCATCGGCTGAAAGATCGCCACCTTCTGCATTTCATCGGCTGAAAGATTGCCAAATTGTTCAAAGGCGCCATTGTTCGGAGACACCATTTTCGTAGCCCGAGAACGCCATGCCATGGCCTGAGGACACCACTTTTATCTTTTGCACATCATTATTCAAAGGCGTTATGGTTTGGAGGCACCATCATCATAGTCCGAGAACGTCATTTCATAGCCTGCGAATCCTTTATTATATGCTTCATGGCCCAGGACGTCATGGTCTAAGGACGTCATCCTACCCGTCCAAAGACAACATTCATGGTCCTATAGGAACTTGTATCACGTTTAAGTTTATGCACAATATGTTTATATTGCTCATTTGCAGGTACACCGGCGAGCAACAACCATTTCAGTAGGAGCGATCCCGCTCTGGTTCCCGCTGCCTGTCGACTTCAACTACCTTTCTCAACCTAAACACCGCGTCCATTCTTTTCAAAACCTCCATCGGCATATTTCTTCTATGGATCTTGAACTACATATGGCCTGATTCCTATAAAACCAGGGATATGTAGGCAGCTCAGGAGCCAGAGCTCGGTCAAAACCTTGCAAATCATCTCTTTCGGTCAAAATTGGCCATCATATCTTTACCCGATAACTCTTTCATCCTTCCCGAGTAAAGATGGGCAGCTATTGATACCCAATTTTTTCCTATATAATTTTTTATGTACAAAAAATTTTCAAAATAGCATTTGTATGCGTATATAGGCATAACTAAGTGTTTTGGTATTTTTCATGATTTTTTAAAGGTTTTTAAAAGCAATTTGTTATCCATTTTAACAATACAAAAATTAGTAATTATTTCGAGGACTATCAATTTTGGTGAATTATTTGTTTTATTATCATATTTACCCCAAAATATAATTAAGGTGATTTTTTTTACATTTTTACAAATTTATTTGGTATTTTAAAAGCTAAATAGCATACAATTGCGATTATGGTCTATCTTACGATTAATAATATTTTATAGCTATAAAATTGGTTCCAACATTTTTAAATTAATATTTATATATTATTAATTAGTTCAGTGCTTTTAATTTGCTTTTAAAATTATTTTTACTATTTTTATAAAACAAAAGGGAAAAACTGGCTATTTAACATTTAGCCTCTTTTATTTACAATTACAGCCTATTTTTATTTCAATTTTAAACCTCAAATTAACCAACCCAATTTATTATTTTACCTGACCCCTTAACCCGTTTTTCAAAAACACCCTGATTTTCTTTTAATCCTGGTCGTTGATCATTTTGATCAACGGCCCTTATTCACCCTTTCCCTTTTTAATTTCCCAACACCCCTTAACCCTAAATCACTTTCCCTACCCGCCGCCCTTGAATATCCTTCCTCTCCCATTCTCTCTACAAACCCTAGTCTCCGCCACCCAAGCTAACCCTAATCCCTTCGATTCTCGCCGGTTTCCATGGCCACTCAGGCCATGAAACCCTCAAACGCACCTCCTATCGCTCTTGTGTGCTTGGTATTCGAAGGTTTGAGGCTAGACCTCAAAGTTCTCCACCCAGACCTCCGCCGACTTGTGGTTTTCGGCCATCTCTGGCCTGGCTCCGGCATATCTTAGCCTCCTAAGCCTGTTTTCAATCTTATCCGACTTCGATCGGACATTTTCAAAGCCTTTCTCATTCTAGGGTTCACCTGAAACCCTAACTATTCGAGGTTTTTCTTGGATTCTCTTCAGATCTGTGTGTATTCATGCTCTACTTTGAGTTTTTAAAAGGTTTCCCTAACTTTTCTTTAAAAAATTTACTTTCAAAGTCACTTCCTTCTGATTTAGGGTTTCTGAAAAAATGCTTAAGTGTTTTCTGACTTTTCTTCTCCCTTTCTCGTATATGTTTGTCTCTCCTATGTTCTTATGTTTTCTTTTCTTTTACACATGTTCTTCTACTATGGTGGCTATATTTTATTCTTCCTTCTACCATGTTTCAATGCTATGTTTTCACATGCTATATTTTCACATTCTATATTCTGTTACTTGCCTTCCACTATGACTTGATATGCTTCGTCTACTTTATTTTCCTACCATGTTCATTAAGTGTTCTTACTGTGCCCGCTTAAGCATATTTTCCTCTACTGTTTCTTCAACTCTCATTGTATTTCGAATTAATTCCCTAACTCTGTTTGCATCAAACTTTCTACTGTATCTGGTTGTTTTCTCTTCTTTGCATTTGATTCAAGTCGAAAACCCTAGGATTTGGGGTTTTTGGCGAGATTGGTCTTGTGTGTTTGGACTAGGGTTCTACTTGATCCCTGTACTCTCTCAATCTCACTTTGGATCCATGTACTGAGTTTGAATCCTTCTGTGTATGAATTCTTCTATATTAGACTCTTCTGATTAGCATGACAACCCCTTTTATATGTGTTAAAATCTTTCTTCAAAAGGTTTTCCAACTTGTGTTCAAATCAGAATCCTTTTTTGGGCGGTTAATTGATTGTTACTGATTCTTCTTAAGTAAAGCCTCTCTTTACCTGTTTCTGACTTGGTTCATTTATACCAAATCTTTGATCTCTGATTTCCTGGCTATTAACTGACTTCCTTGCCTTATTTTCACAAATCGTGTACTGTCAAGACCCTATCCTTAAATAACCTTTATGTATCTGCCCTCAATTGCATGCTTTGCACAACTGTTTGATTAATTTCTTTCCTTAATTGTTTTATACCCATTTGATTTTGAATCACTAATTAAAGGGAGTCTTATGTAATTGATTTACAATTAGTCTTCAATTATTTTCTTATCTTATTTTTGCCTGTTTTCTGCATTATAAATGCACGACTCTCTTTCATAAGACATAAGATTAAGCATACAGAAATCACAACTCTCTTCTAAACTTATACTCTTGCTTCTTGACTGCACTTTGGCTTTCATAACGCTACTGTTTCTCCTTACTTGCTTCTTTGAACTGGTATGTCCTAAAATTAATTTCAATATCTTTCTAATGTGTTTATTTGCAGTCCTTATATCCATGTCTGCTTTCAATCCTCTACAAAGATAATTTTTAAAGTATCTATATGCTTTTGCCTGTTCTTTCTTTGTTTCTTGTTGCTAGTCTAAAAAATTGGTCCCATACCCCCATTCCCCTATGTGTGCTGAGTTAAGGTATGGCCTGGCAACATCCCAATTGCTGTCCAAGGCTGAACCTGACCTTCAATAAGGTCTTAACTCCCCAATTCTAAGGCTGACAGGTTGGTTAGGGGTGTGCCAGCATACCAATTGCTAGGCATGACCACCAGCCTACCCTGGCTTCCCCCTCAATTCCCTTTCATTGCACTTACACTTACTCCTGGTCTCTAAATTCTGCCGCCCCCCTCCCCCACCACCTCCTATGAGCCTTTCCTTGTGACCTTGAGTTCCCTCTGAACTTGGACATTTGAGGATTGACCTTCCACACTGCACTATAATCTGATTCGGCAATGGTATTTGGGGTGTAAGCATTGCTTGGAACTCTTGAAGTTCCTTGGAACTTTGACATAACCCCAAAAAAGAGAAAGGCTTTAGAAAATCCGATCTTTGAAGTTGGTTTATCTCATATTGTTAGACTCTAAGTCTGGATTAGGCTGATTAGATGTAGATGTAATCACTGATGTATTTTTATACTTTCCCCTGATTCATTTGGTATGTAATAAATTTTGTAATAACTACCGGGGGTGTACAGTGAAAGGGATGAGATTGAATGCATGCAAAAGGGGTAGATACCATGTTTTAGGATATTTACTTTCAAGTAAGCATATTTCACGTAGATATCATGTTTTAGGAATTATTTACTTTCAAATTCTGCATTTTTCACATAGATACCATGTTATAGGAATTAAATACTGAAATTCTGCATCTCATATAAATATCATGTCTATAGGGAATTACTACTTGTGAGCACGTGATTTTTGCCCAGTAAGAATTACTCCAAAAGAAATCCAAAATAAAATAATTTTTGATAGTTTGCAATTGTTCTGAATTTTTGTGTTATTGTTTGCTGTTTGTGCATGTCTATTTGTTTAAATTAATATAAAATACAAAAAAAAAATATGTTGCATTTGCATCTTTTGGTTTAATTTTACGGTAAGGATTAATTAAGTAATTTGTTTTACAAAAATAAAAAAAATCACGAAATAATGTACTTTGCATTTTTATCGTTTAAAGGCCTAGTTGTGTGATTTTATTTTGTATTCAATTTTGTGTGTTAATTATTAGAAGAGTTTGATTAATATTTTTAAAAGTTAATTGGATTTTTGTATAATTTAATCTAGGATTTTAATGTTTTAAAATTAGGAATTAAAAGAGAAAATAAAAGGAAAGAACTGAACAATTAGAATAAAGAGGGAAATCGGAACTGGGCCACTTCATTCTTGGACCAAAATTAAGCCCAAACGAGGCCAATACCCGATCCAACTGACCAGGTCTCTCAGATGGTCCAAACGACACTGTTTTGATATGTCAATTTTAAACCATTGATCAAACAGATCGAATGACCCAACTTCAGGTCTCAGATGGTCCAAACGACACCGTTTCAGTTTGTGTTGATCTGAACCATCCATTACTATTTGATCTAACAGTCACATGTTTCTCCCACAACACGATCCGTTTAGCTCCGGTTCAACCCAGTCCCCACCGTCTCCAAACGACACCGTTTCTCTTAAATGAACAATCTCGACCGTTGATCTTGTTTGATCCAACGACCAAGATCAAATCCTCTCTTTGGTATATAAGTTCAATACCATACCCCGCCCCCCAAGCCAGTACCCCCTCTCATTCGTCTCTCTAACCTTAGAGACCTCCCCTGTAGCTCTACCCCCAACCGCCAAGCTCCGCTCCCAACCGCCGAGCTTCATCCACCGGAAATTGCCTCACGGCGGTTCTGGTGGCCCAAACACCCTCATCTTTACACCATCGAACCCCCATGACCTCCCCGTCCCAACCCCCATAACAGCTAACCTCGAATCCCCATATATCTCTTCGAATATCATATCAAAAGATAGCCAGAAAACCTAATCTCTCCAAACGCCTCCACCTTCACACCATCGAACCCCCACGACCTCCCCATTCTAATCCCATGCTCACCTCCCTTCGAATCTAGCCCGGATGCCTCGAATTTCAATTTTTAGTTAAGAACCCTAGAAGCCGCCACAAGATCCCCGGTGGTGGCGCCGCCTCTAAACCATCCCATACTCACACCCCACGACCTCTTTAACTCCCTCACCCCAAATCCATCCTTAATCTCCCTCGAATAAGGTCCAAATTCTTCGAATGGTAAATCACAGCGAGGGTGAACCCTAAGTTTAAAATCCAGCGAAGCTGTGAGGATTTTGGACTGAATTAGACATTAGTCGTATGTTTCCATATTGGAAACAAATGATTAAGGTCCGCTTCAGTCCAAAACGAAGGGACGAGGAGTTCTTCAGCTTTGGTCCATTTGATTCTCGGGTATTTTCCAATTTTTCTTTCTTTTTGATTTTTGTAGTTTTTGGTTTAAGTTTTTAGTACCTTTCTCCTCCTGTTTCATTTTTTTTATTTTTGTCCCCATGTTTGAATTGATTAGTTCTCCACAAATGTGTGAATTTCTTAGTCAGTAGCCATCGAATCAAATGGTTTGATCGCTCAAATGTTGTGAATTGTTTGTTTGGTTATTATCATGAATTTGTCGATCCTTTTTTAAGCTTTTCTGGTTGTTTCTTCCACTCGGTCTCTAAAATGTTAGTATGTGTGAGCTTAGTCTGTTTTCTTTCAAACTAATCAGTGTTCATAGGCCGTCTGTGTTGAATCCGTAAAAATTTTCCAGTTGGTTTTCTATTACTGTTTTTAATCTGCTTTGCCTGATTTTAATTTAGAAAATATAATTTGTTTGAAAGTTGTTTATTCCCATGTATGTGTGTGTATCATTTTTGACCTTAACAGTCCAGTTCGATCAATTGTCCTGAATCAATGTTCTTGATTTAATGCCATTTAATCTAATTTGAGTTCTAGCTTGAACTATTCGATTTAGCTCGATAAGTTGTATTGGTTATAGTTGTTGTAGATTCAGTCTAGTGTTTAATTAAGAATTAGCTTAGGTTAATTGTTGTCTAAAATTATTTGATTGATTAGGTGAATTGGTATAGCTGATAGGTAGTGAATGCAGTATTTTCAGGGGTGTTTTGGGGATTTAAATCACTTGAATAATTTGTTTAAAGACTGCTGAATACTTAAGGTTTAATAGTGGACTTAATTGAGACAAGGATAAGTGGGATTAAATAGTAAAAGACAACTAGTAGTGGAGGACAACTTTCTGATTTTAAGGCTTAAAATAAGTCAATTTAGTGTCCACTAGTTGCCTGAAGTCAGGAAAGGGAAAGAGTTTGAAAAGATATAAGGGGGACTTAGACATTTTTCAGAGAGGACACACATATAGGATATTGAGAAAATACTCTGAAATTTAGAGAGCATTCTTGAAAACTTTTTTTTTAAAATTAAGTTCTTCTACAGTTTGAGAGAAATTGAGAGAGAAAACCTTCAGGAGAGAGACACACAATCTGAGAGAGAATAGATAGTGAGAGCAATAGGAAGAGAGAACCTGAATACACTAGACATAGAAAAAGAGAAGGCACCATTGTCTTATTAAGCTTCTGGGGTTTATTTTTGACTGGTATTGATTGGTTTGGTTTCAAATACTTACTGGGTTGGATTCCGAGTTAAAATTAAGCAGTTCAAGTCAATATCTGGTTGGTCGATTGGTTGTGCTTCATCCTGGGATTCGAGATTTAACTGTTGGTTTTCTTGGCCTGTTTGAATTGCTATCCCGCTGTTGCAAAGCTGCTGCTGACCTCCCTTTCTCTTTTTATATTGCAATTTCCAGGTACACAGCTCTGAAATCATGTTGGTGTAAACTTGAACTGGAGTTTGAAATAAAAAATTCTCATTGGATTCATATGTCTGGATCACTCTTGTTTTGTTCATAGTTAGATAGTTTGTCGCGTTCATTTGTTAGTTGTAAGGTGTATTTCTATATAATTTGGACTGTTAAAGTTTGGTTTAAATCATGGATTGTAAGACTAAGTTGATGTTTTCTCGTTATCATGTGAACTCTGTAGACATCGGTGTTAGCTTGATTTGGTTTATAGTTCAAAGCTTGTGTTAATTAACGTTTAGATAAAAACAGTGAGTTCAAAGTAGATAGTTTCATATCCAATAATGAATCATCCGAACTAGTTTTGTGACATAGTAATTAGTCTCTTTATTAGTTTGTAGCCTTTCACTAATCATTTGTCCTAGTTTAATAGGTCACGCACGAATAAATGTTTTCAATCTAGCTGACACGAGAAGCTGAGATATATAAAAAATCAAAAGATAAATGTTCATTTTTTATTGAGAGGTTCATTGAATATGATGCTTTTCCGTTTAGTTGGTAGTGTCAAACCCCTTTTTTACGGCGCTTACACCCCGCGAAGGGTATAATAAAAAGAGTTTTTCCAATTAAAGGACGGTCGGAA